>JAIRCJ010000233.1:14300-81771 GCA_020883675.1 Bruguiera gymnorhiza | reverse complement strand
AATCACTGATTCTCACTTGATTATGTTGAAAGTACCTTATGTACAAACACAAAGCACTCTGTTCATGTTAACAAGCACAACTACACTTCCTTGGATTTAGGAAACCATTCAATTTTATTAAACAACGAGTTTCTAATGATCATTAGCATTTCTTACAAGTAATTTCAGCTTAATCACTCATTAATGTGTGCTTCTCTTGATTTCCTTCTAACAAGGCTGGACCTTTTGTTCTAATCACTGATTCTCACTTGATTATGTTGAAAATACCTTGTTTACCAACACTAAGCTCTCTATTCTTGTTACCAAGCACATCTACGCTTCCTAGGATTTAGGAAACCATTCAATTTTATTAAACAACGACTATCTAATGATCATTAGCATTTCTTACAAGTAATTTCAGCTTAATCACTCATTAATGTGTGCTTCTCTTGATTTTCTTCTAACAAGGCTGGACCTTTTGTTGTAATCACTCATTCTCACTTGATTATGTTGAAAATACCTTGTGTTCAAACAATAAGCACTCTCTTCATGTTAACAAGCACAACTACACTACGTTGGAATTAGGAATCCATTCAATTTCATTAAACAGCGAGTATCTAATGATCATTAGCTTTCTTACGAGTATTTTCAAGCTTAATCACTCATTAATGTGTGCTTCCCTCGATTTCCTTCTAACAAGGCTGGACTTTTTGTTGTAATCACTGTTTCTCACTTGATTATGTTGAAAATACCTTGTGTACAAACACAAAGCACTCTATTCATGTTAACAAGCACAACTACACTTCCTTGGAATTAGGAAACCATTCAATTTATTAAAGAACGAGTATCTAATGATCATTAGCATTTCTTACAAGTAATTTCAGCTTCATCACTCATTAATGTGTGCTTCAGTTGATTTCCTTCTAACAAGGCTGGACCTTTTGTTGTAAACACTGATTCTCACTTGATTAGGTTGAAAACACCTTGTGTGCAAACACTAAGCACTCTATTAATGTTAACAAGCACAACTACACTTCCTTGGAATTAGGAAACCGTTCAATTTTGTTAAACAACGAGTATCAAATGATCATTAGCTTTTCTTACAAGTATTTTCAGCTTATTCACTCATTAATGTGTGCTTCTCTCGATTTCCTTGGAACAAGGCTGGACTTTTTGTTGTAATCACTGATTCTCACTTGATTAGGTTGAAAATACCTATGTAAAAACACAAAGCACTCTATTCAAGCTAACAAGTACAACTACAATTCCTTGGGATTAGGAAACCATTCAATTTTATTAAACAACGAGTTTCTAATGATCATTAGCATTTCTTACAAGTAATTTCAGCTTAATCACTCATTAATGTGTGCTTCTCTTGATTTCCTTCTAACAAGGCTGGAGCTTTTGTTGTAATCACTGATTCTCACTTGATTATGTTGAAAACACCTTGTGTACAAACACTAAGCACTCTATTGTTGTTAACAAGCACAACTCCACTTCCTTGGAATTAGGAAACCGTTCAATTTCGTTAAACAACGAGTATCTAATGATCATTAGCTTTTCTTACAAGTATTTTCAGCTTAATCACTCATTAATGTGTGCTTCTCTCGATTTCCTTCTAACAAGGCTGGGCTTTTTCTTGTAATCACTGATTCTCACTTGATTATGTTGAAAATACCTTGTGTACAAACACAAAGCCCTCTATTCATGTTAACAAGCACATCTACACTTCCTCGGAATTAGGAAACCATTCAATTTCATTAAAGAACGAGTATCTAATGATCATTAGCATTTCATACAAGTATTTTCAGCTGAATCACTCATTAATGTGAGCTTCTCTCGATTTCCTCCTAACAAGGCTGGACTTTTTGTTGTAATCACTCATTCTCACTTGTTTATGTTGAAAATTCCTTGCGTAGAAACAATAAGGACACAATTCATGTTAACAAGCGCATCTACACTACCTTGGAATTAGGAAACCATTCAATTCCTTTAAACAACGAGCATCTAATGATCATTAGCTTTTCCTACAAGTACTTTCAGCTTAATCAATCCTTAATGAGTGCTTCTCTCGATTTCCTTCTAAGAAGGCTGGAGTTTTTGTTGTAATCACTCATTCTCACTTGATTATGTTGAAAATACCTTGTGTACAAACACTAAGCACTCTATTCTTGCTAACAAGCACATCTACACTTCCTAGGAATTAGGAAACCATTCAATTTTATTAAACAACAAGTATCTAATGATCATTAGCATTTCTTACAAGTATTTTCAGCTTAATCACTCATTAATGTGTGCTTCTCTTGATTTCCTTTTAACAAGGCTGGGCCTTTTGTTGTAATCACTCATTCTCACTTGTTTATGTTGAAAATACCTTGCGTAGAAACAATAAGGACACTGTTCATGTTAACAAGCACATCTACACAACCTTGGAATTAGGAAACCATTCAATTTCATTAAACAACGAGTATCTAATGATCTTTAGCATTTGTTACAAGTATTTTCTGCTTAATCAGTCATTAATGTGTGCTTCTCCTGATTTCCTTCTGACAAGGCTGGAGTTTTTGTTGTAATCACTCATTCTCACTTGATTATGTTGAAAATACCTTGTGTACAAACACTAAGCACTCTATTCTTGTTAACAAGCACATCTACACTTCCTAGGAATTAGGAAACCATTCAATTTCACTAAACAACAAGTATCTAATGATCATTAGCAATTCCTTCAAGTATTTTCGGCTTCATCACTCATTAAAGTGTGCTTCTCTTGATTTCCTTCTAAAAGGCTGAACTTTTGTTGTAATCACTCATTCTCTCTTGATTAAGTTGAAAACACCTTGTGTACAAACACTAAGCACTCTATTCTTGTTAACAAGCATATCTACACTTCCTAGGAATTCGGAAACCTTTCAATTTCACTAAACAACGAGTATCTAATGATCATTAGCAATTCCTACAAGTATTTTCGGCTTAATCACTCATTAATGTGTGCTTCTCTTGACTTCCTTCTAACAAGGCTGGACTGTTGGTTGTAATCACTCATTCTCACTTGATTAAGTTGAAAACACCTTGTGTACAAACACTAAGCCCTCTATTCTTGTTAACAAGCACATCTACACTTCCTAGGAATTAGGAAACCATTCAATTTCATTAAACAACGAGTATCTAATGATCATTAGCATTTGTTACAAGTATTTTCAGCTTAATCACTCATTAATGTGTGCTTCTCTTGATTTCCTTCTAACAAGGCTGGACCTTTTGTTGTAATCACTCATTCTCACTTGATTATGTTGAAAACACCTTGTGTACAAACACTAAGCACTCTATTCTTGTTAACAAGCACATCTACACTTCCTAGGAATTAGGAAACCATTCAATTTCATTAAACAACGAGTATCTAATGATCATTAGCATTTCTTACAAGTATTTTCAGCTTAATCACTCATTAATGTGTGCTTCTCTTGATTTCCTTCTAACAAGGCTGGACTTTTGTTGTAATCACTCATTCTCACTTGATTATGTTGAAAACACCTTGTGTACAAACACTAAGCACTCTATTCTTGTTAACAAGCACATCTACACTTCCTAGGAATTAGGAAACCATTCAATTTCACTAAACAACGAGTATCTAATGATCATTAGCATTCCTACAAGTATTTTCGCCTTAATCACTCATTAATGTGTGCTTCTCTTGATTTCCTTCTAAAAAGGCTGGACTTTTTGTTGTAATCACTCATTCTCACTTGATTATGTTGAAAACACCTTGTGTACAAACACTAAGCACTCTATTCTTGTTAACAAGCACATCTACACTTCCTAGGAATTAGGAAACCATTCAATTTCATTAAACAACGAGTATCTAATGATCATTAGCATTTGTTACAAGTATTTTCAGCTTAATCACTCATTAATGTGTGCTTCTCTTGATTTCCTTCTAAAAGGCTGGACTTTTTGTTGTAATCACTCATTCTCACTTGATTAAGTTGAAAACACCTTGTGTACAAACACTAAGCACTCTATTCTTGTTAACAAGCACATCTACACTTCGTAGGAATCAGAAAACTATTCAATTTCACTAAACAACGAGTATCTAATGATCATTAGCAATTTCCTACAAGTATTTTCGGCTTAATCACTCATTAATGTGTGCTTCTCTTGATTTCCTTCTAACAAGGCTGAACGTTTTGTTGTAATCACTGATTCTCACTTGATTTTGTTGAAAACACCTTGTGTACAAACACTAAGCACTCTATTCTTGTTAACAAGCACATCTACACTTCCTAGGAATTTGGAAACCATTCAATTTCATTAAACAACGAGTTTCTAATGATCATTAGCATTTGTTACAAGTATTTTCACCTTAATCACTCATTAATGTGTGCTTCTCTTGATTTCCTTCTAAAAGGCTGGACTTTTTGTTGTAATCACTCATTCTCACTTGATTATGTTGAAAATACCTTGTGTACAAACACTAAGCACTCTATTCTTGTTAACAAGCACATCTACACATCCTAGGAATTAGGAAACCATACAATTTCATTAAACAACGAGTATCTAATGATCATTAGCATTTGTTACAAGTATTTTCAGCTTAGTCACTCATTAATTTGTGCTTCTCTTGATTTCCTTCTAACAATGCTGGACTTTTTGTTGTAATCACTCATTCTCACTTGTTTATGTTGAAAATACATTGCGTACAAACAATAAGGACACTATTCATGTTAACAAGCACATCTACACTACCTTGGAATTAGGAAACCATTCAATTTCATTAAACAACGAGTATCTAATGATCATTAGCATTTGTTACATGTATTTTCAGCTTAATCACACATTAATGTGTGCTTCTCTTAATTTCCTTCTAACAAGGCTGGACTTTTTGTTGTAATCACTCATTCTCACTTGATTATGTTGAAAACACCTTGTGTACAAACACTAAGCACTCTATTCTTGTTAACAAGCACATCTACACTTCCTAGGAATTAGGAAACCATTCAATTTCACTAAACAACAAGTATCTAATGATCATTAGCAATTCCTTCAAGTATTTTCGCTTAATCACTCATTAATGTGTGCTTCTCTTGATTTCCTTCTAACGAGGCTGGACTTTTTGTTGTAATCACTCATTCTCACTTGATTATGTTGAAAATACCTTGTGTACAGCCACTAAGCACTCTATTCTTTATTAACAAGCACATCTACACTTCCTAGTAATTAGGAAACCTTTCAATTTCATTAACAACGAGTATCTAATGATCATGAGCATTTGTTACAAGTTTTTTCAGCTTAGTCACTCATTAATTTGTGCTTCTCTTGATTTCCTTCTAACAATGCTGGACTTTTTGTTGTAATCACTCATTCTCACTTGTTTATGTTGAAAATACATTGCGTACAAACAATAAGGACACTATTCATGTTAACAAGCACATCTACACTACCTTGGAATTAGGAAACCATTCAATTTCATTAAACAATGAGTATCTCATGATCATTAGCATTTGTTACATGTATTTTCAGCTTAATCACACATTAATGTGTGCTTCTCTTAATTTCCTTCTAACAAGGCTGGACTTTTTGTTGTAATCACTCATTCTCACTTGATTATGTTGAAAACACCTTGTGTACAAACACTAAGCACTCTATTCTTGTTAACAAGCACATCTACACTTCCTAGGAATTAGGAAACCATTCAATTTCACTAAACAACAAGTATCTAATGATCATTAGCAATTCCTTCAAGTATTTTCGGCTTAATCACTCATTAATGTGTGCTTCTCTTGATTTCCTTCTAACGAGGCTGGACTTTTTGTTGTAATCACTCATTCTCACTTGATTATGTTGAAAATACCTTGTGTACAGCCACTAAGCACTCTATTCTTTATTAACAAGCACATCTACACTTCCTAGTAATTAGGAAACCTTTCAATTTCATTAACAACGAGTATCTAATGATCATGAGCATTTGTTACAAGTTTTTTCAGCTTAGTCACTCATTAATTTGTGCTTCTCTTGATTTCCTTCTAACAATGCTGGACTTTTTGTTGTAATCACTCATTCTCACTTGTTTATGTTGAAAATACCTTGCGTACAAACAATAAGGACACTATTCATGTTAACAAGCACATCTACACTACCTTGGAATTAGGAAACCATTCAATTTCATTAAACAATGAGTATCTAATGCATCATTAGCATTTGTTACATGTATTTTCAGCTTAATCACACATTAATGTGTGCTTCTCTTAATTTCCTTCTAACAAGGCTGGACTTTTTGTTGTAATCACTCATTCTCACTTGATTATGTTGAAAACACCTTGTGTACAAACACTAAGCACTCTATTCTTGTTAACAAGCACATCTACACTTCCTAGGAATTAGGAAACCATTCAATTTCACTAAACAACAAGTATCTAATGATCATTAGCAATTCCTTCAAGTATTTTCGGCTTAATCACTCATTAATGTGTGCTTCTCTTGATTTCCTTCTAACGAGGCTGGACTTTTTGTTGTAATCACTCATTCTCACTTGATTATGTTGAAAATACCTTGTGTACAGCCACTAAGCACTCTATTCTTATTAACAAGCACATCTACACTTCCTAGTAATTAGGAAACCTTTCAATTTCATTAACAACGAGTATCTAATGATCATGAGCATTTGTTACAAGTTTTTTCAGCTTAGTCACTCATTAATTTGTGCTTCTCTTGATTTCCTTCTAACAATGCTGGACTTTTGTTGTAATCACTCATTCTCACTTGTTTATGTTGAAAATACATTGCGTACAAACAATAAGGACACTATTCATGTTAACAAGCACATCTACACTACCTTGGAATTAGGAAACCATTCAATTTCATTAAACAATGAGTATCTCATGATCATTAGCATTTGTTACATGTATTTTCAGCTTAATCACACATTAATGTGTGCTTCTCTTAATTTCCTTCTAACAAGGCTGGACTTTTTGTTGTAATCACTCATTCTCACTTGATTATGTTGAAAACACCTTGTGTACAAACACTAAGCACTCTATTCTTGTTAACAAGCACATCTACACTTCCTAGGAATTAGGAAACCATTCAATTTCACTAAACAACAAGTATCTAATGATCATTAGCAATTCCTTCAAGTATTTTCGGCTTAATCACTCATTAATGTGTGCTTCTCTTGATTTCCTTCTAACGAGGCTGGACTTTTTGTTGTAATCACTCATTCTCACTTGATTATGTTGAAAATACCTTGTGTACAGCCACTAAGCACTCTATTCTTATTAACAAGCACATCTACACTTCCTAGTAATTAGGAAACCTTTCAATTTCATTAACAACGAGTATCTAATGATCATGAGCATTTGTTACAAGTTTTTTCAGCTTAGTCACTCATTAATTTGTGCTTCTCTTGATTTCCTTCTAACAATGCTGGACTTTTGTTGTAATCACTCATTCTCACTTGTTTATGTTGAAAATACCTTGCGTACAAACAATAAGGACACTATTCATGTTAACAAGCACATCTACACTACCTTGGAATTAGGAAACCATTCAATTTCATTAAACAATGAGTATCTCATGCATCATTAGCATTTGTTACATGTATTTTCAGCTTAATCACACATTAATGTGTGCTTCTCTTAATTTCCTTCTAACAAGGCTGGACTTTTTGTTGTAATCACTCATTCTCACTTGATTATGTTGAAAACACCTTGTGTACAAACACTAAGCACTCTATTCTTGTTAACAAGCACATCTACACTTCCTAGGAATTAGGAAACCATTCAATTTCACTAAACAACAAGTATCTAATGATCATTAGCAATTCCTTCAAGTATTTTCGGCTTAATCACTCATTAATGTGTGCTTCTCTTGATTTCCTTCTAACGAGGCTGGACTTTTTGTTGTAATCACTCATTCTCACTTGATTATGTTGAAAATACCTTGTGTACAGCCACTAAGCACTCTATTCTTTATTAACAAGCACATCTACACTTCCTAGTAATTAGGAAACCTTTCAATTTCATTAACAACGAGTATCTAATGATCATGAGCATTTGTTACAAGTTTTTTCAGCTTAGTCACTCATTAATTTGTGCTTCTCTTGATTTCCTTCTAACAATGCTGGACTTTTTGTTGTAATCACTCATTCTCACTTGTTTATGTTGAAAATACATTGCGTACAAACAATAAGGACACTATTCATGTTAACAAGCACATCTACACTACCTTGGAATTAGGAAACCATTCAATTTCATTAAACAATGAGTATCTCATCATCATTAGCATTTGTTACATGTATTTTCAGCTTAATCACACATTAATGTGTGCTTCTCTTAATTTCCTTCTAACAAGGCTGGACTTTTTGTTGTAATCACTCATTCTCACTTGATTATGTTGAAAACACCTTGTGTACAAACACTAAGCACTCTATTCTTGTTAACAAGCACATCTACACTTCCTAGGAATTAGGAAACCATTCAATTTCACTAAACAACAAGTATCTAATGATCATTAGCAATTCCTTCAAGTATTTTCGGCTTAATCACTCATTAATGTGTGCTTCTCTTGATTTCCTTCTAACGAGGCTGGACTTTTTGTTGTAATCACTCATTCTCACTTGATTATGTTGAAAATACCTTGTGTACAGCCACTAAGCACTCTATTCTTTATTAACAAGCACATCTACACTTCCTAGTAATTAGGAAACCTTTCAATTTCATTAACAACGAGTATCTAATGATCATGAGCATTTGTTACAAGTTTTTTCAGCTTAGTCACTCATTAATTTGTGCTTCTCTTGATTTCCTTCTAACAATGCTGGACTTTTTGTTGTAATCACTCATTCTCACTTGTTTATGTTGAAAATACATTGCGTACAAACAATAAGGACACTATTCATGTTAACAAGCACATCTACACTACCTTGGAATTAGGAAACCATTCAATTTCATTAAACAATGAGTATCTCATGATCATTAGCATTTGTTACATGTATTTTCAGCTTAATCACACATTAATGTGTGCTTCTCTTAATTTCCTTCTAACAAGGCTGGACTTTTTGTTGTAATCACTCATTCTCACTTGATTATGTTGAAAACACCTTGTGTACAAACACTAAGCACTCTATTCTTGTTAACAAGCACATCTACACTTCCTAGGAATTAGGAAACCATTCAATTTCACTAAACAACAAGTATCTAATGATCATTAGCAATTCCTTCAAGTATTTTCGGCTTAATCACTCATTAATGTGTGCTTCTCTTGATTTCCTTCTAACGAGGCTGGACTTTTTGTTGTAATCACTCATTCTCACTTGATTATGTTGAAAATACCTTGTGTACAGCCACTAAGCACTCTATTCTTTATTAACAAGCACATCTACACTTCCTAGTAATTAGGAAACCTTTCAATTTCATTAACAACGAGTATCTAATGATCATGAGCATTTGTTACAAGTTTTTTCAGCTTAGTCACTCATTAATTTGTGCTTCTCTTGATTTCCTTCTAACAATGCTGGACTTTTTGTTGTAATCACTCATTCTCACTTGTTTATGTTGAAAATACATTGCGTACAAACAATAAGGACACTATTCATGTTAACAAGCACATCTACACTACCTTGGAATTAGGAAACCATTCAATTTCATTAAACAATGAGTATCTCATGCATCATTAGCATTTGTTACATGTATTTTCAGCTTAATCACACATTAATGTGTGCTTCTCTTAATTTCCTTCTAACAAGGCTGGACTTTTTGTTGTAATCACTCATTCTCACTTGATTATGTTGAAAACACCTTGTGTACAAACACTAAGCACTCTATTCTTGTTAACAAGCACATCTACACTTCCTAGGAATTAGGAAACCATTCAATTTCACTAAACAACAAGTATCTAATGATCATTAGCAATTCCTTCAAGTATTTTCGGCTTAATCACTCATTAATGTGTGCTTCTCTTGATTTCCTTCTAACGAGGCTGGACTTTTTGTTGTAATCACTCATTCTCACTTGATTATGTTGAAAATACCTTGTGTACAGCCACTAAGCACTCTATTCTTATTAACAAGCACATCTACACTTCCTAGTAATTAGGAAACCTTTCAATTTCATTAACAACGAGTATCTAATGATCATGAGCATTTGTTACAAGTTTTTTCAGCTTAGTCACTCATTAATTTGTGCTTCTCTTGATTTCCTTCTAACAATGCTGGACTTTTTGTTGTAATCACTCATTCTCACTTGTTTATGTTGAAAATACATTGCGTACAAACAATAAGGACACTATTCATGTTAACAAGCACATCTACACTACCTTGGAATTAGGAAACCATTCAATTGCATTAAACAATGAGTATCTCATGATCATTAGCATTTGTTACATGTATTTTCAGCTTAATCACACATTAATGTGTGCTTCTCTTAATTTCCTTCTAACAAGGCTGGACTTTTTGTTGTAATCACTCATTCTCACTTGATTATGTTGAAAACACCTTGTGTACAAACACTAAGCACTCTATTCTTGTTAACAAGCACATCTACACTTCCTAGGAATTAGGAAACCATTCAATTTCACTAAACAACAAGTATCTAATGATCATTAGCAATTCCTTCAAGTATTTTCGGCTCAATCACTCATTAATGTGTGCTTCTCTTGATTTCCTTCTAACGAGGCTGGACTTTTTGTTGTAATCACTCATTCTCACTTGATTATGTTGAAAATACCTTGTGTACAGCCACTAAGCACCCTATTCTTTATTAACAAGCACATCTACACTTCCTAGTAATTAGGAAACCTTTCAATTTCATTAACAACGAGTATCTAATGATCATGATCATTTGTTACAAGTTGTTTCAGCTTAGTCACTCATTAATTTGTACTTCTCTTGATTTCCTTCTAACAATGCTGGACTTTTTGTTGTAATCACTCATTCTCACTTGTTTATGTTGAAAATACCTTGCGTACAAACAATAAGGACACTATTCATGTTAACAAGCACATCTACACTACCTTGGAATTAGGAAACCATTCAATTTCATTAAACAATGAGTATCGAATGCTCATTAGCATTTGTTACATGTATTTTCAGCTTAATCACACATTAATGTGTGCTTCTCTTAATTTCCTTCTAACAAGGCTGGACTTTTTGTTGTAATCACTCATTCTCCCGTGATTATGTTGAAAACACCTTGTGTACAAACACTAAGCACTCTATTCTTGTTAACAAGCACATCTACACTTCCTAGGAATTAGGAAACCATTCAATTTCACTAAACAACAAGTATCTAATGATCATTAGCAATTCCTTCAAGTATTTTCGGCTTAATCACTCATTAAAGTGTGCTTCTCTTGATTTCCTTCTAACGAGGCTGGACTTTTTGTTGTAATAACTCATTCTCACTTGATTATGTTGAAAATACCTTGTGTACAGCCACTAAGCACTCTATTCTTTATTAACAAGCACATCTACACTTCCTAGTAATTAGGAAACCTTTCAATTTCATTAACAACGAGTATCTAATGATCATGAGCATTTGTTACAAGTTTTTTCAGCTTAGTCACTCATTAATTTGTGCTTCTCTTGATTTCCTTCTAACAATGCTGGACTTTTTGTTGTAATCACTCATTCTCACTTGTTTATGTTGAAAATACATTGCGTACAAACAATAAGGACACTATTCATGTTAACAAGCACATCTACACTACCTTGGAATTAGGAAACCATTCAATTTCATTAAACAATGAGTATCTCATCATCATTAGCATTTGTTACATGAATTTTCAGCTTAATCACACATTAATGTGTGCTTCTCTTAATTTCCTTCTAACAAGGCTGGACTTTTTGTTGTAATCACTCATTCTCACTTGATTATGTTGAAAACACCTTGTGTACAAACACTAAGCACTCTATTCTTGTTAACAAGCACATCTACACTTGCTAGGAATTAGGAAACCATTCAATTTCACTAAACAACAAGTATCTAATGATCATTAGCAATTCCTTCAAGTATTTTCGGCTTAATCACTCATTAATGTGTGCTTCCCTTGATTTCCTTCTAACGAGGCTGGACTTTTTGTTGTAATCACTCATTCTCACTTGATTATGTTGAAAATACCTTGTGTACAGCCACTAGGCACTCTATTCTCTATTAACAAGCACATCTACACTTCCTAGTAATTAGGAAACCTTTCAATTTCATTAACAACGAGTATCTAATGATCATGAGCATTTGTTACAAGTTTTTTCAGCTTAGTCACTCATTAATTTGTGCTTCTCTTGATTTCCTTCTAACAATGCTGGACTTTTTGTTGTAATCACTCATTCTCACTTGTTTATGTTGAAAATACATTGCGTACAAACAATAAGGACACTATTCATGTTAACAAGCACATCTACACTACCTTGGAATTAGGAAACCATTCAATTGCATTAAACAATGAGTATCTCATGATCATTAGCATTTGTTACATGTATTTTCAGCTTAATCACACATTAATGTGTGCTTCTCTTAATTTCCTTCTAACAAGGCTGGACTTTTTGTTGTAATCACTCATTCTCACTTGATTATGTTGAAAACACCTTGTGTACAAACACTAAGCACTCTATTCTTGTTAACAAGCACATCTACACTTCCTAGGAATTAGGAAACCATTCAATTTCACTAAACAACAAGTATCTAATGATCATTAGCAATTCCTTCAAGTATTTTCGGCTCAATCACTCATTAATGTGTGCTTCTCTTGATTTCCTTCTAACGAGGCTGGACTTTTTGTTGTAATCACTCATTCTCACTTGATTATGTTGAAAATACCTTGTGTACAGCCACTAAGCACCCTATTCTTTATTAACAAGCACATCTACACTTCCTAGTAATTAGGAAACCTTTCAATTTCATTAACAACGAGTATCTAATGATCATGATCATTTGTTACAAGTTGTTTCAGCTTAGTCACTCATTAATTTGTACTTCTCTTGATTTCCTTCTAACAATGCTGGACTTTTTGTTGTAATCACTCATTCTCACTTGTTTATGTTGAAAATACCTTGCGTACAAACAATAAGGACACTATTCATGTTAACAAGCACATCTACACTACCTTGGAATTAGGAAACCATTCAATTTCATTAAACAATGAGTATCGAATGCTCATTAGCTTTTGTTACATGTATTTTCAGCTTAATCACACATTAATGTGTGCTTCTCTTAATTTCCTTCTAACAAGGCTGGACTTTTTGTTGTAATCACTCATTCTCACGTGATTATGTTGAAAACACCTTGTGTACAAACACTAAGCACTCTATTCTTGTTAACAAGCACATCTACACTTCCTAGGAATTAGGAAACCATTCAATTTCACTAAACAACAAGTATCTAATGATCATTAGCAATTCCTTCAAGTATTTTCGGCTTAATCACTCATTAAAGTGTGCTTCTCTTGATTTCCTTCTAACGAGGCTGGACTTTTTGTTGTAATAACTCATTCTCACTTGATTATGTTGAAAATACCTTGTGTACAGCCACTAAGCACTCTATTCTTTATTAACAAGCACATCTACACTTCCTAGTAATTAGGAAACCTTTCAATTTCATTAACAACGAGTATCTAATGATCATGAGCATTTGTTACAAGTTTTTTCAGCTTAGTCACTCATTAATTTGTGCTTCTCTTGATTTCCTTCTAACAATGCTGGACTTTTTGTTGTAATCACTCATTCTCACTTGTTTATGTTGAAAATACATTGCGTACAAACAATAAGGACACTATTCATGTTAACAAGCACATCTACACTACCTTGGAATTAGGAAACCATTCAATTTTATTAAACAATGAGTATCTCATCATCATTAGCATTTGTTACATGAATTTTCAGCTTAATCACACATTAATGTGTGCTTCTCTTAATTTCCTTCTAACAAGGCTGGACTTTTTGTTGTAATCACTCATTCTCACTTGATTATGTTGAAAACACCTTGTGTACAAACACTAAGCACTCTATTCTTGTTAACAAGCACATCTACACTTCCTAGGAATTAGGAAACCATTCAATTTCACTAAACAACAAGTATCTAATGATCATTAGCAATTTCCTTCAAGTATTTTCGGCTCAATCACTCATTAATGTGTGCTTCTCTTGATTTCCTTCTAACGAGGCTGGACTTTTTGTTGTAATCACTCATTCTCACTTGTTTATGTTGAAAATACCTTGCGTACAAACAATAAGGCACTCTATTCATGTTAACAAGCACATCTACACTACCTTGGAATTAGGAAACCATTCAATTTCATTAAACAATGAGTATCTAATGATCATTAGCATTTCTTACAAGTATTTTCAGCTTAATCACTCATTAATGTGTGCTTCTCTTGATTTCCTTCTAACAAGGCTGGACCTTTTGTTGTAATCACTCATTCTCACTTGATTATGTTGAAAACACCTTGTGTACAAACACTAAGCACTCTATTCTTGTTAACAAGCACATCTACACTTCCTAGGAATTAGGAAACCATTCAATTTCACTAAACAACAAGTATCTAATGATCATTAGCAATTCTTCAAGTATTTTCAGCTTAATCACTCATTAATGTGTGCTTCTCTTGATTTCCTTCTAACAAGGCTGGACTTTTGTTGTAATCACTCATTCTCACTTGATTATGTTGAAAATACCTTGTGTACAACCACTAAGCACTCTATTCTTGTTAACAAGCACATCTACACTTCCTAGGAATTAGGAAACCATTCAATTTCATTAAACAACGAGTATCTAATGATCATTAGCATTTGTTACAAGTATTTTCAGCTTAATCACTCATTAATGTGTGCTTCTCTTGATTTCCTTCTAACAAGCTGGACCTTTTGTTGTAATCACTCATTTCACTTGATTATGTTGAAAATACCTTGTGTACAAACAATAAGCACTCTCTTCATGTTAACAAGCACATCTACACTTCCTTGGAATTAGGAAACCATTCAATTCATTAAACAACGAGTATCTAATGATCATTAGCATTTGTTACAAGTATTTTCAGCTTAATCACTCATTAATGTGTGCTTCTCTTGATTTCCTTCTAACAAGGCTGGACTTTTTGTGTAATCACTCATTCTCACTTGATTATGTTGAAAATACCTTGTCGTACAAACACTAAGCACTCTATTCTTGTTAACAAGCACATCTACACTTCCTAGGAATTAGGAAACCATTCAATTTCATTAAACAACGAGTATCTAATGATCAAGCATTTGCTACAAGTATTTTCAGCTTAATCACTCATTAATGTGTGCTCCCTTGATTTCCTTCTAACAAGGCTGGACTTTTGTTGTAATCACTCATTCTCACTTGTTTATGTTGAAAATACCTTGCGTACAAACAATAGGCACTCTATTTCATGTTAACAAGCACATCTACACTTCCTTGGAATTAGGAAACCATTCAATTTCATTAATCAACGAGTATCTAATGATCATTAGCATTTGTTACAAGTGTTTTCAGCTTAATCACTCATTAATTTGTTGCTTCTCTGATTTCCTTTCTAACAATCACTGAACTTTTTGTTGTAATCACCATTCTCACTNTAAATCACTCATTAATGTGTGCTTCTCTTGATTTCCTTCTAACAAGGCAGGACTTTTGTTGTAATCACTCATTCTCACTTTATGAGGTTGACAAAACACCTTGTGTAACAAACAATAAGCACTGTATTCATGTTAACAAGCACTACTACACTTCCTTGGAATTAGGAACCATTCAATTTCATTAAACAACGAGTATCTAATGATCATTAGCATTTCTTACAAGTATTTTCAGCTTAATCACTCATTAATGTGTGCTTCTCTTGATTTCCTTCTAACAAGGCTGGGCTTTTTGTTGCAATCACTCATTCTCACTTGATTATGTTGAAATTACCTTGTGTACATACAATAAGCACTCTAATCATCTTAACGAGCACAGCTACATTTCCTTGGAATTAGGAAACCATTCAATTTCATGAAACAACGAGTATCTAACGATCATTAGCATTTCTTACAAGTATTTTCAGCTTAATCACTCATTAATGTGTGCTTCTCTGGATTCCCTTCTAACAGGGCTGGACTTTTTGTTGCAATCACTCATTCACACTTGATTATGTGTGAAAATAACTTGTGTAGAAACAATACGCACTCTATTCATGTTAAGAGCACAACTACATTTCCTTGGAATTAGAAACCATTGAATTTCATTAAACAACGAGTATCTAATGATAATTAGCATTCTTACAAGTATTTTCAGCTCAATCACTCATTAATGTGTGCTTCTCTTGATTTCCTTCTAACAAGGATGGACTTTTTTGTTGTAATCACTCATTCTCAATTAAAGAGGTTGAAAACAGCTTGTGTACAAACAATAAGCACTGTATTCATGTTAACAAGCACAACTACACTTCCTTGGAATTAGGAAACCCTTCAATTTCATTAAACAACAAGTATCTAATGATCATTAGCATTACTTACAAGTATTTTCCGCTTAATCCCTCATTAATGTGTGCTTCTCATGATTTCCTTCTAACAAAGCTGGACATTTTGTTGTAGTGACTCATTCTCACTCGATTATGTTGAAACTACCTTATGTACAAACAATAAGCACACTATATTCATGTTAACGAGCACAACTAGACTTCCTTGGAATTAGGAAACCATTCAATTTGTTAAACAACGAGTATCTAATGATCATTCATTTCTTACAAGTTTTTTCTGCTTAATCACTCATTAAAGTGTGCTTCTCTTGATTTCCGTCTAACAAGGCTGGACTTTTTGTTGTAATCTCTCATTCTCACTTAATGATGTTGAAAACACCTTGTGTACAAACAATAAGCACTCTATTATTGTTAACAAGCACAACTACCCTTCCTTGGATTTAGAAAACCATTCAATTTCATTAAGCAACGGGTATCTAATCATCATTAGTATTTCTTTTAAGTATTTTTAGCTTAATCACTCATTAATGTGTGCTTCTCTTGATTTCCATCTAAGAAGGCTGGACTTTTTTTTGCAATCACTCATTCACACTTGATTATGTTGAAAAATACCTTGTGTAGAAACAATAAGCACTCTTATTCATGTTAACGAGCACAACTACATTTCCTTGGAATTAGGAAACCATTGAATTTCATTAAAACAATGAGTATCTAATGATCATTAGCATTCCTTACAAGTATTTTCAGCTTAATCACTCATTAATGTGTGCTTCTCTTGATTTTCCTTCTAACAAGGCTGGACTTTTTGTTCTAATCACTCATTCTCACTTCTTTATGTTGAAAATTGCCTTGTGTACAAAGAATAAGCACTCTATTCATTTTAACGAGCACATCAACACTACCTTGCAATTAGCAACCATTCAGTTTCGTTAAACAACGAGTATCGAAAGATCATTAGCATTTCTTACAAGTATTTTCAGCTTAAGCACTCATTAATGTGTGCTTCTCTTGATTTCCTTCTAACAAGGCTGGACTTTTTGCTGTAATCACTCATTGTCACTTGATTATGTTGGAAAATACCTTGTGTACAAACAATATGGACTCTATTCATGTTAACGAGCACAACTGCCGTTCCTCGAATTAGGAAACATTCAATTTCATTAAACAAGGAGTTCCTAATGATCATTAGCATTTCTTCAAGTAGTTTGAGCTTAATCACTAATTAAATTGTGCTTCTCTTCATTTCCTCTCTAACAAGGCTTGACTTTTTCTTTTAATCTCCCATTCTCACTTAATGATGTTGAAAACACCTTGTGTACAAACAATAAGCACTGTATTCATGTTAACAAGCACAACTACACTTCTTGGAATTAGGAAAACATTCAATTTCATTAAGCAAACGAGTATCTAATGATCATTAGCATTTCTTACAAGTATTTTCACCATAATCGCTCATTAATGTGTGCTTCTCTTGATTTTCCTTCTAACAAGGCTGGACTTTTTGTTGTAATCACCATTCTCACTTGATCATGTTGAAAAATACCTTTGTACAAATAATAAGCACACATATTCATGTTAAACAAGCTCATCTACACTTCCTTGATTAAGGAAACCATTCAATTTTCGTTAAACAACGGATTATTCTAATGATCATTAGCCATTTCTTACAAGTATTTTCACCATAATCGCTCTTTAATGTGTGCTTCTCTTGATTTTCCTTCTAAGAAGGCAGACTTTTGTTGTAATCACTCATTCTCACTTAATGATGTTGAAAACACCTTGTGTACAAACAAATAAGCACTGTATTCATGTTAACAAGCACTACTACACTCCTTGAATTAGGAAACCATTCAATTTCATTAAACGAGTATCTAATGATCATTAGCATTCCTTACAAGTATTTTCAGCCTAACCCCTCAATTAATGTGTGCTTCTCATGATTTCGTTTCTAACAAGGCTGGACGTTTTGCTGTTAATAACTCATTCTCACTCGATTATGTTGAAACTACCTTGTTGTACAAAATAAGTACTCTTATTCATGTTAACAAGCACAACTACACTTCCTTGGAATTAGCAAACCATTCAATTTCGTTAACAACGAGTAGCTAATGATTATTAGCATTTCTTACAAGTTTTTGCTTGCTTAATCACTCATTAATGCGTGCTTCTCTTGATTTCCTTCTAACAGGCTTGGACTTTTTGCTGTAATCACTCATTCTCACTTGATTTTGTTGAAATACCTTGTGTACAAACAATAAGCACTTCTATTATGTAAACGAGCACAACTGCCCTTCCTTGGAATTAGGAACTATTCAATTTCATTAAACAATGAGTATCTAATGATCATTAGCGCTTCTTCGAAGTATTTTGAGCTTATCACTCATCAAAGTGTGCTTCTCTTGATTTCCTTTCTAACAAGGCAGACTTTTGTTGTAATCACTTCATCTCACTCGATTATGTTAAAACTACCTTCTGTTACAAACAACAAGCACTCTATTAATGTTAACGAGCACAACTACACTTCCTTGCAATTAGGAAACCAGTCAATTTCGTTAAAACAACGAGTATTCTAATGATGATTAGCATTTCTTACAAGTATTTTCAGCTTAATCACTCAATAATGTGTGCTTCTTCTTGATTTCCTTCTAACATATGCTGGACTTTTTTGTGTAGTCACTCATTCTCACTTGATTATGTTGAAATACCTTGTGTACAAATAATAAGCACTCTATTCTTGTTAGCACGCAAATCTGCACTACCTTGAATTTAGGAAACCATTCAATTTCATTAAACAACGAGTATCTAATGATTATTAGCATTTCTTACAAGTATTTCAGCTTAATCACTCAATTAATGTGTTTGCTTCTCTTGATTTCCTTGCAACAAGGCTGGACTTTTTGCTGTAACATCCCATTCTCACATGATTATGTTGAAAATTCCTTGTGTACAACAATAAGCACTCTATTCATGTTAACAAGCTCATCTACACTTCCTTGGAATTAGGAAAACCGTTCAATTAACATTAAACAACGAGTATCTGATGATCATTAGCATTTCTTACAAGTATTTTCAGCTTAATCCCTCATTAATGTGTGCTTCTCATGATTTCCTTTCTAACAAGGCTGGTCTTTTTGTTGTAATCACTCATTCTCACACGATTATGTTGAAACAACCTTGTGTACAAACAATAAGCACTCTATTCATTTTAACGAGCACAACTACGTTTCCTTGCAATTAGGAAACCATTCAATTTCGTTAAACAACGGGTATCTAATGATCATTAGCATTTCTTACAAGTTTTTTCTGCTTAATCACTCAATTCACGTGTGCTTCTCTTGATTTCTTTCTAAACAAGGCTGGACTTTTTGTTTGTAATCACTCATTCTCACTTCATTTTGTTGAAAAATACCTTGTGGTACAAATAATAAGCACTGTATTTCTTGTTAACACGCACATCTACCCTACCTTGGAATTAGGAAACCATTCAATTTCATAAGCAACGAGTATCTAATGATCATTAGCATTTCTTACAAGTATTTTCAGCTTAATCACTCATTAATGTGTCCTTCTCTAGATTTCCTTCTAACAAGGCGGGACTTTTTGTCGTAATCACTCATTCTCACAGAATGATGCTGAAAATAGCTTGTGTACAAACAATAAGCACTCTATTCATGTTAACAAGCACATCTACACTTACTTGGAATTAGGAAACCATTCAATTTCATTAAATGACGAGTATCTAATGATCATTAGCATTTCTTACAAGTATTTTCAGCTTAATCACTCATTACAGTGTGCTTCACTTGACTGCCTTTCTAGCGAGGCTGGACTTTTTGTTGTAAATCACTCATTATCGCCCGATTATGTTGAAAATACCTTGTGTACAAACAATAAGCACTCTATTCATGTTAACAAGCACAACTACACTTCCTTGGAATTTGGAAACCATTGAATTTCATTAAACAACGAGTATCTAATGGTCATTAGCATTTCTTACAAGTATTTAACCATAATCACTCATTAATGTGTGCTTCTCTTGATTTCCTTCTAACAAGGGCTGGTCTTTTTGTTGTAATCACTCATTTCCACTTAATGATGTTGAAAACACTTGTGTACAAACAATAAGCACTGTATCCATGTTAACAAGCACAACTACACTTCCTTGGAAGTTGGAATCCATTCAATTTCATTAAACAACGATTATCTAATGATCATTAGGATTTCTTACAAGTATTTTCAGCTTAATCACTCATTAATGTTTGCTTCTCTTCATTTCCTTCTAACAAGGCTGGACTTTTTGTTGTAATCACTGATTCTCACTTGATTATGTTGAAAATTCCCTGTGTACAAACAATAAGCATTCTATTCAAGTTAACAAGCTCAACTACACTTCCTTGGAATTAGGAAACTATTCAATTTCATTAAACAACGAGTATCTAATGATCATTAGCATTTCTTACAATTATTTTCACCAAAATCACTCATTAATGTGTGCTTCTCTTGATTTCCTTCTAGCAAGGCTGGACATTTTGTTGTAATCACTCATTCTCACTTGATTTTGTGGAAAATACCTTGTGTACAAATGATAAGCACACTATTCTTGTTAACACGCACATCTACACTACCTTGGAATTAGGAAACCATTCAATTTCATTAAGCAACGAATATCTAATGATCATTAGCATTGCTTTCAAGTATTTTCGGCTTAATCACTCATTAATGTGTGCTTCTCTTGATTTCCATCTAACAAGGCTGGACTTTTGTTGCAATCACTCATTCTCACTGGATTGTGTTGAAAATACCTTGTGTACAAACAATAAGCACTCTATTCATGTTAACGAGCACAACTACACTTCCTTGGAATTAGGAAACTATACAATTTCGTTAAACAACGAGTATCTAATGATCATTAGCATTTCTTACAAGTATTTTCAGCTTAATCAGTCATTAACGTGTGCTTCACTTGATTTCTTTCTAGCAAGTCTGGACTTTTTGTTATTGTTGTTCCCACAGCCTTGTATGGGTTGTAATTGTTGTCAACTACGGTTAAGTGTGCAAGAGAGTAAAGTCACATGGAAGGGCAGTAAGGTCACATGGAAGGGCAAGAAAGTAAATCCGCCCTATAAGGGCAAGAACGTAAATCTGCCATGTAAGCCCTATTAGGGTTTCATGGAAGAGAGTATATAAAGGCCTTGGAAGACAAAACTAGGGTAGAGGGCCAACACAATTGAATAAACAGCAACCCTACAGCAACCGGCCAAAAGGAAGAGAGAGCAGAACGGCAAGAGATCAGAAACAACACCACAGGAGAGCAAACCAGAAACGTCACCACCGGGAGAGCAAACCAGAACGTGCAACCTCCTGCAAGCAAACCAGAAACGCCTCCTGCAAGCAAACCAGAAACACGTCCTGCAAGCAAACCAGAAACACATCCTGCAGGCAAACCAGAAACGCCTCCTGCAAGCAAACCAGAAACACCTCCTGCAAGCAAACCAGAAACACATCCTGCAACCAAACCAGAAACGCACAACCAGCAAGAGGAGAAATAAGAAACAGACCACCCGGAAGAGAAGACAGCAGACCTGGTATCCGTGAGACCACCCGGAAGAGAAGACAGCAGACCTGGTATCCGTGAGACCACCCGGAAGAGAAGACAGCAGACCTGGTATCCGTGAGACCACCCGGAAGAGAAGACAGCAGACTAGAAGCGTGAGGCAGGCTGAGAGACGTGAACCAGAAAAACCAGTAGTGTGAGGCAGGCCAAGAGACGTGAAACAGCAGACCAGGAGCGTGAGACCAGAACGTGCAACGGCGTGACTGATCAGAAGCGTGGGGCAGGCCGTGAGACGTGAAACGACAGACCAGAAGCTTGAGTGCAAGCTGTGAAACCGTGAGACGGTGAAAGCAGGAGCTGTGTGAGACAACCTAGAGAAGGAATTTGGCGAAGCATCAGAAAGAACTCAACGTATTTCTAGATTTCTTCAAGAGAGGTTAGAGAGCGTTGCGGTGAACTTCTAAGCGGCAGTGGAGCAGCCTTTCAATTCAACAGAGGCAAGACAAGCTAGACGAAGGGTAGACACAGTAAGTGACACTCTTTGTATTGTACTTGCTTAGTAATTGCAATAGTGAAAGGAGCAGAAGATTAAGACATCCATTGTAACTGGAATTCTCAAGTATAGTGGATAGTCTCGGTAAGGGAGAGTCCCTACCACCGTGGATGTACGTCACGTTGACGGAACCACGTAAATCTGGTGTGTCCTTAATTTGCTTTATGTTCTGTGTTTTGAATTGAGTTATGAATGCAGCTAAAGTATCAGCCAACCCATAACCTAATGAAGACCTAAACAAGAACATCCGAATTGTCTATTAGGCAAGGTGTCTGAAAGGTGACTTTAGGGACTATTGTGATTAGTAGGTAGCAATAGATCTACCTTAGTCGAATCTGAGAAAGAGTTCGCTTTTAAGAAGAGATTGAAGTTGTTCACTTTCCTGCGAATTGCGAATTGTGGTGATACTGATTCACGCCCCCTCTCAGTATCACAAACTAGTAGATCCTAGGGTGAAGTTGGGAACTTCAATTGGTATCAGAGCCTGGTTCTCCAGGATAAAGCTTAACAGCTTGGTGTACTAGTTTGAAGAGCTTCAGAAGTTTTAACTTGTTCAGCATACTGAGAAATGGACGCCGGTACCAGCACCAGCACTACTTACAGCAAGAAGGTTCCAATCTTCAACGGAACCAACTACCATATGTGGAGAGCGAGAATGCAGGTGGTATTTGCAACCATAGGCATGAACGTGGTGAAATCTGTACAGGAGGGTTTTGAGCCTCCAGAAGAAGGTAAAGATCCAACCCCAGAGGAATTAAGACAGTTTGAGATAAATGGGAAGACCTCAAATGTCATCATTTCAGCATTGACAGATGCTGAATATGCTAAAGTTATGGACTGCAAATCTGCCAAGGAGATATGGGACAGATTGCAGAAAGTCTATGAAGGTGATGGCAGAATGAAGGAGGCCAAGCTTCAAGTTTTCAAGGAGAGATATGAATCTCTCATAATGCAAAAAAATGAGACAGTCCAAGAGTTCTTCACCAGGGTTATTGATGCTGTAAACAATCTTAGAAGTCATGGGAAGAACAAGAAGGACTCATCTATTGTGAAGAAAATTCTAAGAATTCTGCCTGAGAGGTTTGCCTCAAAGGTGGCAGCCATAGAGGAGAGTAGAGATCTCAATTCTATGTCTCTGCATGATCTCCAGTGCAATCTCATTGCATATGAGATGAGAATAAAGTCAACTGAGAGCTCCTCAACGTCAAAGGTATCAAAGGAGGCAGCTTTCAAAGCTATGAAACACTTGAAGATAAAAGAAGAGGAAGAATCATCCAGTGAGGATGATGATGATGATGAGGAAGAAAGTGAAGGTGAAGTGTTGGCATACTTCACAAGGAAATTCAAAAAGGGGTCTAAGAAGGGAAAAGGACAGTTGTCCTTGAGATGTTATCGTTGTGGACAGACTGGACACTTTGCTTCTCAGTGCAAAGTGAAACTTGATGATGAAGATGAGGATGGCGATGATGAGCAGAATTCAAAATGGAGAAGACCATCATTCAAGTCAAGGAAGTCCAGCAAGAAGACTGCTAGCCCACAGAAGAAGAAGAGAGGCTCATTCAAGAGTTATATGAGCCAGACAAAAGAAGCCGATGAGGAGGAAGATGTAGACTCATCAGATGAGCATGCCTTTATGGCATCAACTCAAGGTGGTAGTTCAACCTCTGAAGAGGAAGAGGAGGTTGATGAAGAAGAACCAGATCTTGAAGCTGAGTTAGAAGCAGCTTCAAAGGAGATAATCAGAAGGGGTAGAACCATAAGAAGGTTGGAGGCCCACAGAAAACAAGTTGAAGCAAAGTCTGAGGAAGCTAAAAGTCAAAAGGATGAAACAAGGGCTGAACATATTGACTTGAAGAGAAGATTTGAAGAACAAATCAAAATATGTGAAGACCTTACTATGGAGCTTGGCTCAAGGACTTCAACAATTGAAGAAATGGAGATAGAGTTGCTGAGACTTCAGCAACAACTCAAAAGGAGTGAAGAGAACGTGCAGAAGCTTGAAATGATAGGATAAACAAGTTCTGCAAGAGAAAAGAAGAATGAAGAGAAAGTGCAGCAATCTGAGGCTGCATTGCCTAAAGATAATAAGAATGTGCCACAGAAGTTGAAAGAGAAGGTTGTGACTCAGGAGAAGATAGTTGAGAATAAAGAGGATTTGAAGAAGCAACCTAGGGTGGCAAACAAAAATGAAGAAAAGAAGGTCAGCCAGCAAAGGGCTATGGCTGAACAGAAGAAGGAGAAAAGGTGGCTGAAATGAAAGCCACACAAGCAAAGAAGCCAGCCACGTTGCCTACACAGCAAGTAATGAACAAAAGAAAACAAGCTGTGATTAGACCCAAGAAGAGGCAGTTTCAAGGTCACTGTCTTTATTGTGGAGTTTGGGGTCATAAGGCAAGTAACTGCTGGTGGAGAAGGCCAGTATATGTCTCCAACTTGAGAAGATATGATCCTGCATACAGGGGGAGACAATACAAAATTCAGAGGAGAACACCTGTCGTGAGTTCTTGCACATACTGTAAAAAGCAAGGACACACTGACAAGGATTGTTGGTGGAAGCCCAAACTAGTGGTTTCAAAGAACAAGTTTGCTATATTGGGAGACTTGGAACAGTGTGAAAGGTGTGGGCAGGATGGCCATAATGCCAAGAGATGCATGACACTTCTCCCTGAGCAAGAGAAGGCACTTATAGTGAAAACAAGCGGTGTAGTCAAAGCTGAGAAAAAGGAGAAAGCTATCTTCCAGCCAATTCAAAAGAAGGAATATAAAGCTAAAAGGGAGGTGGCTAATATAGCTGAAATTGCACTCAAAGCTGACTACAAGGATAAGCAGTGGATCCTTGACAGTGGATGCACTTCACACATGATGGGAGACAAGAGTAAATTGTCAAAGCTAAACAAGTCAAGAGAAGGCAGAGTCAAGTTTGGCAATGATGATTCACTCAACATCAGTGGTCAAGGGTCAGTAAATATTGGAAAAGGAAAGCTAAAAGATGTTCTGCATGTTGAAGGACTCAGATATAATCTAGCATCTGTCAGCCAACTATGCAATGAAGACCATAAAGTGATATTCACAAAAACAGGTTGCCAAGTAAAGAGTAAAGAAGGCAATACTGTTGCAGCTGGGAAAAGAACAGCTAGAAATTTATATGTAATTGATGAGGACAAGACAAACAGCTGTTTACTTACAAAAGAAGAAGAAAATCAACTCTGGCATCGGAGGCTGGGACACTGAACACAGAAGAACATGAGGAAGCTGACCACTACTCATGCAATCAGAGACATTCCAGACCTTAAGAGAGAGAGGGAGTATGTCTGCTCAGCATGCTCTAAAGGAAAACAGGTCAGAAAGTAGTATAAGACCAAAGAGGTCAGTTCTGAAGCAGTGCTTGACATTGTGCATACTGATTGGTGTGGGCCGATGAGAACAAAAGGGTTGAATGGTGAGAGGTACTTTATCTTGTTTGTTGATGATTATTCTAGAAGGACCTACATCATGCACCTCACACATAAGTCAGAAGTTTTGAAATACTTCAAGAGATACAGAAGATTGGCTGAAAATGAGAGTGGAAAGAAGATCAAAGTATTGAGGTCAGATCAAGGCACTGAATTCATAAATGAAGCTTTTGAAGATTACCTTGAGAAGCATGGAATTCACCATCAAATGGCAGTAGGAAGAACTCCTCAATAGAACAGGGTGGTAGAGAGGAAAAATAGAGCTGTGGTTGAAATGGCAAGAACTCTACTGCTGGAATCCAAGCTTCACACAAGATTTTGGACAGAAACAACATTTACAGCCGTGCACCTATTGAACAGAGTTTCACTAAGGCCCAATACTGATAAGACTCCATATGAGCTATGGGAGTGGGAAGAAGACAACAGCCAAGTATCTTAGAATCTTTGGCAGCCCATGTTTTGTGAAGAACAAAGAGCAAAACTTGGGAAAATTCCATGCTAGGTCAGATGAAGGCATCTTTGTGGGATACTCAACAAAGACAAAAGGTTACAGAGTTTTTCTGCATAAACTGGGAAAAGTGGTCACTTCCAGTGATGTGAGAATAGATGAAACTAGGAAAACAACGCATAATGGAGAAGCTGAGGAGAGTGAAGAAGATGACTTCAAGATAGATGAAGAATCTGACCAACATGAAGAAGTGGGAAAAGAAGTAAGTTCAGACTCAGAGAAGAGTGAGTCTGAAGATGAAGAAGGAGATTCTCTTGCAACTAAGACTGTGCAAGAAAGAAAGACAAAGAAGACATGGACCAGTGCTCATCAAGGAAATCAGATAATAGGTGACCCATCAACAGGAGTTACAACAAGAAGAAGAATTGTGGGAGCTACTGCTTTACTCTCACAAGTTGAACCTAAATCTGTTGAAGAGGCTGCACAAGACAAAGCCTGGATCAAAGCTATAAATGAGGAGCTAGATCAAATCGAGAAGAATGAAACATGGGAGCTGGTTCCAAGACCCACTAACAAGAATGTCATAGGAACAAAATGGGTGTTTAAAAATAAACACAATGAGGATGGCAAGGTGGTGAGGAACAAGGCTAGGCTGGTTTGCAAAGGCTACACTCAGATAGAAGGAGTAGATGTTGATGAAACTTTTGCACCAGTAGCAAGGTTGGAAACTATCAGAATGTTCTTAGCTTTGGCAGCACATAAAAGGTATAAAGTTTACCAGATGGATGTGAAATCAGCCTTTCTGAATGGGCTCCTAAAAGAAGAAGTGTATATTGAACAACCCGATGGAGTACAAATCAGTGAGGATGAGACACATGTGTGCAAGCTGAAGAAAGCCTTGTATGGCCTTAAACAAGCCCCAAGAGCATGGTATAGCAGGCTGGACACGTATTTGAGAAGGTTGAACTTCAGAAGAGGAATAGTTGATAATAACCTATATGTGTTCAACTCAGAGAAAGGCCAACTGATAACCATAGTATATGTAGATGACATCATCTTTGGAGGGGATCACTTTGAGTTATGCCAAGAATTTGCACAAAAGATGAGTGAGGAATTTGAGATGTCATTGATTGGAGAAATGACTTACTTTCTTGGATTACAAATAAAACAATATGAAGAAGGTATTTTTATTTCTCAGACAAAATATGCCAAAGAGATGCTGAAAAAGTTTGGCATGGAGGATAGCAGACCTGTCAGTACCCCTATGACAGTGGGCTGCAAGTTAACAAAAGATCAGGAAGGAAGGAGTACAAGCCCTACAGAATACAGGAAGATGATAGGGAGCCTTCTGTACCTTACAGCATCAAGGCCTGATCTCATGCAAGCTGTGTGCATCGCCAGCAGATTCCAAGCTGATCCTAAGGAATCTCATGTGTTGGCAGTGAAAAGAATCCTAAGATACCTCAAGGGGACACTGGAAATGGGCCTGTGGTATCCTGCCATGGATTCTGTAAAACTACAAGCATACACTGATGCAGACTGGGCAGGAAGCACAGATGATAGAAAATCAACCAGTGGCTGCAGCTTCTACTTGGGTTCAAAGTATGTTGCATGGCTAAGTAGAAAGCAAAACAGTGTTGCTTTGAGCACAGCGGAGGCTGAGTATATGGCTGCTTGTGCAGCATGTACTCAGGTGATATGGATGCAAAGACAATTGGCCGATTTGGGTGTTGAAGTGAAGTTACCAGTGAGTGTACTTTGTGATAATCAAAGTGCAATTGATCTTAGCAAGAATCCAGTTCAACATTCAAGGAGCAAGCATATTGACATCTGGTATCACTTTATCAAGGATCAAGTGGAAGAGGGCACAATTCAGTTGGAGTATGTCAGTACTAAAGATCAAATCTCAGATATTCTAACTAAACCTTTGTCCACAGAGCTGTTTGAAAAGCACAGAATGAGTCTGTCTGTGCAAATGCCTCCTCAAGCCTGAAGTTCAGGTGAATCCTCCATCTCTACTTTGCAGGTTTTTCAAATTTGTAATTGGTTGGCAAAAGGGGAGGGAAGCAACAGTGCAGGGGGAGTTGTAATCCATCTGTTTCTGGATTATTACTCTAAGAAGATTATGAAAGACTGCTGTATAATGGCTTTTGTTATGAATGTTGTCAACAATTACAAAGGGGGAGATTGTTGTTCCCACAGCCTTGTATGGGTTGTAATTGTTGTCAACTAGGGTTACGTGTGCAAGAGAGTAAAGTCACATGGAAGGGCAGTAAAGTCACATGGAAGGGCAAGAAAGTAAATTCGCCGTATAAGGGCAAGAACGTAAATCTGCCATGTAAGCCCTATTAGGGTTTCATGGAAGAGAGTATATAAAGGCCTTGGAAGACAAAACTAGGGTAGAGGGCCAACACAATTGAATAAACAGCAACCCTACAGCAACCGGCCAAAAGGAAGAGAGAGCAGAACGGCAAGAGATCAGAAACAACACCACCAGGAGAGCAAACCAGAAACGTCACCACCGGGAGAGCAAACCAGAACGTGCAACCTCCTGCAAGCAAACCAGAAACGCCTCCTGCAAGCAAACCAGAAACACGTCCTGCAAGCAAACCAGAAACACATCCTGCAGGCAAACCAGAAACGCCTCCTGCAAGCAAACCAGAAACACCTCCTGCAAGCAAACCAGAAACACATCCTGCAACCAAACCAGAAACGCACAACCAGCAAGAGGAGAAATAAGAAACAGACCACCCGGAAGAGAAGACAGCAGACCTGGTATCCGTGAGACCACCCGGAAGAGAAGACAGCAGACCTGGTATCCGTGAGACCACCCGGAAGAGAAGACAGCAGACCTGGTATCCGTGAGACCACCCGGAAGAGAAGACAGCAGACCTGGTATCCGTGAGACCACCCGGAAGAGAAGACAGCAGACTAGAAGCGTGAGGCAGGCTGAGAGACGTGAACCAGAAAAACCAGTAGTGTGAGGCAGGCCAAGAGACGTGAAACAGCAGACCAGGAGCGTGAGACCAGAACGTGCAACGGCGTGACTGATCAGAAGCGTGGGGCAGGCCGTGAGACGTGAAACGACAGACCAGAAGCTTGAGTGCAAGCTGTGAAACCGTGAGACGGTGAAAGCAGGAGCTGTGTGAGACAACCTAGAGAAGGAATTTGGCGAAGCATCAGAAAGAACTCAACGTATTTCTAGATTTCTTCAAGAGAGGTTAGAGAGCGTTGCGGTGAACTTCTAAGCGGCAGTGGAGCAGCCTTTCAATTCAACAGAGGCAAGACAAGCTAGACGAAGGGTAGACACAGTAAGTGACACTCTTTGTATTGTACTTGCTTAGTAATTGCAATAGTGAAAGGAGCAGAAGATTAAGATATCCATTGTAACTGGAATTCTCAAGTATAGTGGATAGTCTCGGTAAGGGAGAGTCCCTACCACTGTGGATGTACGTCACGTTGACGGAACCACGTAAATCTCGTGTGTCCTTAATTTGCTTTACGTTCTGTGTTTTGAATTGAGTTGTGAATGCGACTAAAGTATCAGCCAACCCATAACCTAACGAAGACCTAAACAAGAACATCCGAATTGTCTATTAGGCAAGGTGTCTGAAAGGTGACTTTGGGGACTATTGTGATTAGTAGGTAGCAATAGATCTACCTTAGTCGAATCTGACAAAGAGTTCGCTTTTAAGAAGAGATTGAAGTTGTTCACTTTCCTACGAATTGTGAATTGTGGTGATACTGATTCGCCCCCCTCTCAGTATCACAAACTAGTAGATCCTAGGGTGAAGTTGGGAACTTCAGTTGTAATCACTCATTCTCTCCCGATTATGTTGAAAATACCTTGTGTACAAACAATAAGCACTCTACTCATGTTAACAAGCAAAACTACACTTCCTTGGAATTAGGAAACCATACAATTTCATTAAACAACGAGTATCTAATCATCATTAGCATTTCATACAAGTATTTTCACCTTAATCACTCATTAATTTGTGCTTCTCTTGATTTCCTTCCAACAAGGCTGGACTTTTTGTTGTAATCACTCATTCTCACTTGTTTATGTTGAAAATGCCTTGTGGACAAAGAATAAGCACACTATTAATGTTAACAAGCACATGTACACTACCTTGGAATTAGGAAACCATTCAATTTCGTTAAACAACGAGTATCTAATGATCATTAGCATTTCTTACGAGTATTTTCAGCTTAATCACTCATTAATGTGTGCTTCTCTTGATTTCCTTCCAACAAGGCTGGACTTTTTGTTGTAATCACTCATTGTCACTTGTTTATCTTGAAAATGCCTTGTGTACAAAGAATAAGCACTCTATTCATGTTAACAAGCACATCTACACTACCTTGGAATTAGGAAACCATTCAATTTCGTTAAACAACGAGTATCTAATGATCATTAGCATTTCTTACAAGTATTTTCGGCTTAATCACTCATTAATGTGTGCTTCTCTTGATTTCTTTCTAGCACGGCAGGACTTTTTGTTGTAATCACTCATTCTCTCCCAATTATCGTGAAAATACCTTGTGTACAAACAATAAGCACTCTATTCATGTTAACCAGCATATCTACACTACCTTAGAATTAGGAAACCATTCAATTTCGTTAAACAACGAGTATCTAATGATCATTAGCATTTCTCACGAGTATTTTCAGCTCAATCACTCATTAATGTGTGCTTCTCTTGATTTCCTTCCAACAAGGCTGGACTTTTTGTTGTAATGACTCATTGTCACTTGTTTATCTTGAAAATGCCTTGTGTACAAAGAATAAGCACTCTATTCATGTTAACAAGCACAACTACACTTCCTTGGAATTAGGAAATCATTCAATTTCGTTAAACAACGAGTATCTAATGATCATTAGCATTTCTTGCTAGTATTTTCAGCTTAATCACCCATTAATTTGTGCTTCTCTTGATTTCCTTCCAACAAGGCTGGACTTTTTGTTGTAATCACTCATTCTCACTTGTTTATGTTAAAAATGCCTTGTGGACAAAGAATAAGCACACTATTAATGTTAACAAGCACATGTACACTACCTTGGAATTAGGAAACCATTCAATTTCGTTAAACAACGAGTATCTAATGATCATTAGCATTTCTTGCTAGTATTTTCGGCTTAATCCCTCATTATTGCGTGCTTCTCTTGATTTCCTTCTAACAAGACTGGACTTTTTGTTGTAATCACCCATTCTCACTTGTTTATGTTAAAAATGCCTTGTGGACAAAGAATAAGCACATTATTAGGGTTAACAAGCACATCTACACTACCTTGGAATTAGGAAACCATTCAATTTCATTAAACAACGAGTATCTAATGATCATTAGCATTTCTTGCTAGTATTTTCACCTTAATCACTCATTAATTTGTGCTTCTCTTGATTTCCTTCCAACAAGGCTGGACTTTTTGTTGTAATCACTCATTCTCACTTGTTTATGTTGAAAATGCCTTGTGGACAAAGAATAAGCACACTATTAATGTTAACAAGCACATGTACACTACCTTGGAATTAGGAAACCCTTCAATTTCATTAAACAACGAGTATCTAATGATCATTAGCATTTCTTACAAGTATTTTCAACTTAATCACTCATTAATGTGTGCTTTTGTTGATTGCCTTCTAACAACGGGGGACTTTTTGTTGTAATCACTCATTCTCACTTGTTTATGTTGAAATTGCCTTGTGTACAAAGAATAAGCACTCTATTCATGTTAACAAGCACATCTACACTTCCTTGGAGTTAGGAAACCATTCAGTTTCGTTAAGCAACGGGTATCTAATGATCATTAGCATTTCTTACAAGTATTTTCACCTTATTCACTCATTAATGTGTGCTTCTCTTGATTTCCTTCCAACAAGGCTGGACTTTTTGTTGTAATCACTCATTCTCTCTTGTTTATGTTGAAAATGCCTTGTGTACAAAGAATAAGCACTCTATTCATGTTAACAAGCACATCTACCCTACCTTGGAATTAGGAAACCATTCAATTTCATTAAACAACGTGTATCTAATGATCATTAGCATTTCTTACAAGTATTTTCAGCTTAATCACTCATTACTGTGTGCTTGATGACAAAAACCCCAAAAAGACGTCGCTTAGGGACCCAACGCGCACAATGAATCAAAGAACAACCAGGAAAGCTAAATCAGAGTTTAATAACAGAAACCCTACACCCAATATTCGAAGGAACACGAACCTAGGGTATTCAAGAAGGATATGGACGCCACACCCCAGAAAAGGAAGGAATTGGGGGTGATAAGTCGATTTGAACGCCACAAGAAGAAGTACCTCTTGAAAAGTTCTTTAGTTCTTAAAAGAACTGAAGGAGAAACCCTTGCTTTCTATTTCACTGAAAGTTGTCTCATTTCCAAAGCTTACAAGGGGTGCCTATTTATAGGCTTAGCTAGCAATCCTAAAGAGGCAAACTTCCTATTTAGGAGAAACCCCTATTTTGGAGGAATTTCGGACTAATTCCAGCACATACAATTAACTCCTATTTAGGACTGAATGCTATCACTTAGTATTAAGTAGTCCAATTATATTAATTAGGCCTGGGCTCTCTTTAAAACTTGAATTCGCACCATTTGAAACTTCGTTGGCCTGAATGTCCTGAATCAGCCCATTTAGTGCTTCTTTAATCTTTCTGGCACTAGCTCGTGTTATTGGGCCTTTTGGAATTTGCAATGGACCCCTTGCATCCATTGAAGCCCTAGCTCATGTTATTGGGCCTTCTAGAATGTGCAATGGACCTCTTGCATCAATTGAAGCTCTAACTCGTGTTATTGGGCCTTCTGGAGTGTGCAATGGACTTTTTTCATCCATTCAAGCCTTCCACCCTTCATGTCTACAGTTCTCATCATTGCTTCTCTTGATTTCCTTCCAACAAGGCTGGACTTTTTGTTGTAATCACTCATTCTCACTTGTTTTTGTTGAAAATGCCTTGTGTACAAAGAATAAGCACTCTACTCATGTTAACACGCACAACTACACTTCCCTGGAATTAGGAAACCATTCAATTTCCTTAAACAACGAGTATCTAATGATAATTCGCATTTCTTACTAGTATTTTCAGCTTAACCACTCATTAATGTGTGCTTCTCTTCATTTCCTTCTAACAAGGCGGGACTTTTTTTTGTAAGCACTCATTCTCACTTGTTTATGTTGAAAATGTCGTGTGTACAAAGAATAAGCCCTCTATTCATGTAAACAAGTACAACTACATTTCCTTGGAAATAGCAAAACCATTCAATTTCCTTCAACAACGAGTATCTAATGATCATTAGCATTTCTCACAAGTATTTTCAGCTTACTCACTCATTAATGTGTGCTTCTCTTGATTTCCTTCTAACAAGGCTGGACTTTTTGTCGTAATCACTCTTCTCACTTGTTTATGTTGAAAATGCCTTGTGTACAAAGAATAACCACACAATTAATGTTAACAACCACATCTACACTACCTTGGAATTAGGAAACCATTCAACTTCGTTAAACAACGAGTATCTAATGATCATTAGCATTTCTTACGAGTATTTTCAGCTTCATCACTCATTAATGTGTGCTCCTCTTGATTTCCTTCTAACAAGGCTGGACTTTTTGTTGTAAGCACTCATTCTCACTTGTTACTTTTTGTTGTAAGCACTCATTCTCACTTGTTTATGTTGAAAATGCCTTGTGTACAAAGAATAAGCACTCTATTCATGTTGACAAGCACAACTACATTTCCTTGGAATTAGGAACCATTCAATTTCCTTAAACAACGAGTATCTAATGATCATTAGCATTTCTGACAAGTATTTTCAGCTTAATCCCTCATTAATGTGTGCTTCTCTTGATTTCCTTCTAACAAGGCTGGACATTTTGTTCTAATCACTCATTCTCACTTGTTTATGTTGAAAATGCCTTGCGTACAATGAATAAGCATTGTATTCATGTTAACAAGCACATCTACACTACCTTGGAATTAGGAAACCATTCAATTTCATTAAACAACGAGTATCTAATGATCATTAGCGTTTCTTACAAGTATTTTCAGCTTAATCAATCATTCATCTGTGCTTCTCTTGATTTCTCTCTAGCAAGGCAGGACTTTTTGTTATAATCACTCATTCTCTCCCGATTATGGTGAAAATACCATGTGTACAAACAATAAGCACTCTATTCAAGTTAACCAGCACATCTACACTACCTTGGAATTTGGAAACCATTCAATTTTGTTAAACAACGAGTATCTAATGATCAGTAGCATTTCTTACAAGTACTTTCAGCTTAATCACTCATTAATGTGTGCTTCTCTTGATTTCCTTCTAACAAGGCTGGACTTTTTGTTGTAATCACTCATTCTCACTTGTTTATGTTGAAAATGCCTTGTGTACAAAGAATAAGCACTCGATTCATGTTAACAAGCACAACTACACTTCCTTGGAATTAGGAAACCATTCAATTTCCTTAAACAAAGAGTATCTAATGATCCTTAGCATTTCTTACAAGTATTTTCAGCTTAATCACTCATTAATGTGTGCTTCTCTTGATTTCCTTCTAACAAGGCTGGGCTTTTTGTTGTAATCACTCATTCTCACTTGTTTACGTTGAAAATGCCTTGTGTACAAAGAATAAGCACTCTATTCATGTTAACAAGGACATCAACACTACCTTGGAATTTGGAAACCCTTCAATTTCGTTAAACAACGAGTATCTAATGATCATTAGCATTTCTTACAAGTATTTTCAGCTTAATCCCTCATTAATGTGTGCTTCTCTTGATTTCCTTCTAACAAGGCTGGACTTTTTGTTGTAATCACTCATTCTCACTTGTTTATGTTGAAAATGCCTTGTGTACAAGGAATAAGAACTCTATTCGTGTTAACAAGCACAACTAAACTTCCTTGGAATTAGGAAACCATTCAATTTCATTAAACAACGAGTATCTAATGATCATTAGCATTTCTTACAAGTATTTTCAGCTTAATCACTCATTAATGTGTGCTTCTCTTGATTTCCTTCTAACAAGGCTGGACTTTTTGTTGTAATCACTCATTCTCACTTCTTTATGTACTGAAGCTGAGTTCATGGAAATAGCAGAAGCAGTAAAGGAAGCTATTTGGTTGAAAGGTTTGGTCACTGATTTGGGTTTATCACAGGAATCAACCACCGTATTCTGTGATAGTCAGAGTGCTATACACTTGACCAAAAATCAAGTGTATCATGAGAGGACCAAACACATTGATGTCAGATATCATTTCTTGCGAGATGTTATATCTCAAGGTTTGATTTCAGTTAAGAAGGTCGCTACTGCAGACAATCTAGCTGACATGTTGACGAAACCAGTTTTAACTAGTAAGTTCAAGCATTGCTTGGACTTGATTGGTGTTCGTTTTGATTGACTAGCTCTAAGGAGCCATTTGGAGGAGAGATAGAAGGATTTTATTTTGTTGTGTGTTTAGAGAATACAATGCAAGGTGGAGATTTGTTGGAATATGCCTTGTATTCCAAATTACCCTTTTGCCCTTCCCCTATTCCTATATAAATAGGCATAATAGGGTTATGAGAAGAAGAAAATAATGAGAGAGATTTGAGAGGAACCACACTCTTTTGTAGGCAGTAACACACTTTCTCTACGAATAAGAATATTCCCTCTCTCCTTCCCGTGGATGTAGGTCACATAGACTGAACCACGTAAAATTCTGGTATTACTTTCTTCTTCGATTTACCATTTACCATAACAAATTGGTATGTGTACAAACACAAAGCACTCTATTCTTGTTAACAAGCACATCTACACTACCTAGGAATTAGGAAACTATTGAATTTCATTAAACAACGAGTATCTAATGATCATTACCATTTGTTACAAGTATTTTCAGCTTAATCACTCATTAATGTGTGCTTCCCGTGATTTCCTTCTAACAAGGCTGGACTTTTTGTTGTAATCCCTCATTCTCAGTTGTTTACGTTGAAAATACCTTGCGTTCAAACAATAAGGCCACTATTCATGTTAACAAGCACATCTACACAACCTTGGAATTAGAAAACCGTTCAATTTCATTAAACAACGAGTATCTAAAGATCATTAGCTTTTCTTACAAGAATTTTCAGCTTAATCACACATTAATGTGTGCTTCTCTTGATTTCCTTCTAACAAGGCTGGACCTTTTGTTGTAATCACTGATTCTGACTTGATTATGTTGAAAACACCTTGTGTACAAACACTAAGCACTCTATTCTTGTTAACAAGCACATCTACACTTCCTAGGAATTAGGAAACCATTCAATTTCACTAAACAAAGAGTATCTAATGATCATTAGCATTTCTTACAAGTATTTACAGCATAATCACTCATTAATGTGTGCTTCTCTTGATTTCCTTCTAACAACGCTGCACCTTTTCTTGTAATCACTCATTCTCAGTTGTTTACGTTGAAAATACCTTGCGTACAAACAATAAGGACACTATTCATGTTAGCAAGCACATCTACACATCCTAGGAATTAGGAAACCATTCAATTTCATAAAACAACGAGTATCTAATGGTCATTAGGATTTCCTACACGTATTTTCAGCTTAATCACTCATTAATGTGTGTTCTCTTGATTTCCTTCGAACAAGGCTGGACTTTTTGTTGTAATCACTCATTCTCACTTGTTTATGTTGGGCTTGCCTCGTGTACAAAGAATATGCACTTTATTCATGTTAACAAGCACATCTACACTACCTTGCAATTAGGAAACCATTCAATTTCATTAAACAACGAGTATCTAATGATCATTAGCATGTCTTACAAGTATTTTCAGCTTAATCACTCATTAATGTGTGCTTCTCCTGATTTCCTTCTAACAGGGCTGGACTTTTTGTTGTAATCACTCCTTCTCACTTCTTTTTGTTGAAAATGCCTTGTGTACAAAGAATAAGCACTGTATTCATGTTAACAAGCACATCTACAATACCTTGGAAATAGGAAACCATTCAATGTCGTTAAACAATGAGTATCTAATGATCATTAGCATTTCTTACAAGTATTTTCAGCTTAATCACTCATTAATGTGTGCTTCTCTTGATGTCCTTCTAACAAGGCCGACTTTTTGTTGTAATCACTCATTCTCACTTGTTTACGTTGAACATGCCTTGTGTACAAAGAATAAGCACCCTATTCATGTTAACAAGCACATCTGCACAACCTTGGAATTAGAAAACCATTCAATGTCGTTAAACAACGAGTATCTAAGGATCATTAGCATTTCTTACAAGTATTTTCAGCTTAATCTCTCATTCATGTGTGCTTCTCTTGATTCCCTTCTAACAAGGCTGGACTTTTTCTTGTAATCAATCATTCTCACTTAATGATGTTCAAAATAATAGGTGTACAAAGAATAAGCACCCTATTCATGTTAATGAGCACAACTACACTTCCTTGGAATTAGGAAACCATTCAATTTCATTAAACAACGAGTATCTAATGATCATTAGCATTTCTTACAAGTATTTTCAGCTTAATCACTCATTCATGGGTGCTTCTCTTGATTTCCATCTAACAAGACTGGACATTTTGTTCTAATCACTCATTGTCACTTGATTATGCTGAAAATACCTTGTGTACAAACAATAAGCACTCTATTCATGTTAACGAGCACAACTACACTTCCTTGGAATTAGGAAACCATTCAATTTCATTAAACAACGAGTATCTAATGATCATTAGCATTTCTCACAAGTATTTTCCACTTAATCACTCATTAATATTTTCTTCTCTTGATTTCCTTCTAACAAGGCTCGACTTTTTGTTGTAATCACTCATTCTCACTTGTATATGAAAGAGCCTTGTGTACAAAGAATAAGCACTCTATTCCTGTTAACAAGCAGATCTACACTACCTTGGAATTAGGAAACCATTCAATTTCGTTAAACAACAAGTATCTAATGATCATTAGCATTTCTGACAAGTATTTTCAGCTTAATCACTCATTAGTATGTGCTTCTCTTGATTTCCTTCTAACAAGGCTGGACTTTTTGTTGTAATCACTCATTCTCACTTGTTTATGTTGAAAAAGCCTTGTGTACAAAGAATAAGCACACTATTTAGGTTAACAAGCACAACTACACTTCCTTGGAATTAGGAAAGGATTCAATTTCATTAAACAACGAGTATCTAATGATCATTAGCCTTTCTTACAAGTATTTTCAGCTTAATCAGTTGTTCATGTGTGCTTCTCTTGATTTCCTTCTAACAAGGCTGGACTTTTTGTTGAAATCAATCATTCTCACTTAATGATGTTGAAAATAGCATGTGTACAAACAATAGGCACTCTATTCAGGTTAACAACCACAACTATACTTCCTTGGAATTAGGAAAGGATTCAATTTCATTAAACAACGAGTATCCAATGATCATTAGCTTAATCGCTCATTAATGTGTGCTTCCCTTGATTTCCTTCTAACAAGGCCGGACTTTTTGTTTTAATCACTCATTCTCACTTCTTTATGTTGAAAATGCCTTGCGTACAAAGAATAAGCACTCTCTTCATGTTCACAAGCACATGTACACTACCTTGGAATTAGGAAACCATTCAATTTCATTAAACAACGAGTATCTAATGATCATTAGCATTTCTCACAAGTATTTTCAGCATAACCCCTCATTAATGTGTACTTCTCTTGATTTCCTTCTAACAAGGCTGGTCTTTTTGTTGTAATAACTCATTCTCACTTGTTTATGTTGAAAATCCCTTGCGTACAAAGAATAAGCACTCTATTCATGTTAACAAGCACATGTACACTACCTTGGAATTAGGATACCATTCAATTTCATTAAACAACGAGTATCTAATGAACATTAGCATTTCTCACAACTATTTTCAGCTTAACCCCTCATTAATGTGTGCTTCTCTTGATTTCCTTCTAACAAGGGTGGACTTTTTGTTGTAATCAGTCATTCTCACTTGATTATGCTGAAAATACCTTGTGTACAAACAATAAGCACTCTATTCATGTTAACGAGCACCACTACACTTCCATCGAATCAGGAAATGATGAGAACCATAGACATGAAGGGTGGAAGGCTTCAAAGGATGCAAAAAGTCCATTACACATTCCAGAAGGCCCAATAACACAAGTTAGAGATTCAATTGATGCAAGAGGTCCATTGCACATTCTAGAAGGCCCAATAACACGAGCTAGGGCTTCAATGGATGCAAGAGGTCCATTGCATATTCCAGAAGACCCAATAACACGAGCTAGGGCCAGAAAGATTAAAGAAGCACTAAATGGGCTGATTCAGGATGCTCAGGCCAACCCAACTTCAAATGGTGCGAATTTAAACTTGGAAGAGAGTCCAGGCCTTATTAATATCATTAGAGTAATTAAAGTGTTAGGACTAATAATAGTAGTAACTCCAAATTAGGAGTTTATTTTCCATATAAGAATTTGTACCTAGATAGGAATTCCGCCTAAATAAGGAATTGTCCTAACTAGGAATTTATGCCTCTTTAGGATTGCTATCTTAGCCTATAAATAGGCACCCCCTTGTAAGCTTTGGAAATCAGACAATCAAGAAATCAGACAACTTTCAGTGAAATAGAAAGCAAGGGTTTCTCCCTCGGTTCTTTTAAGAACTAAAGAACTTATCAAGAGGTTATTCTTCTTGTGGCGTTCAAATCGACTTATCACTCCCAATCCCTTTCTTTTCTGGAGTGTGGCGTCCATATCCTTCTTGAATACCCTAAGTTTGTGTTCCTTCGAATATTGGGTCTAGGGTTTGTGTTATTAACTCTGATTTAGCTTTCCTGGTTGTTCTTTGATTCATTGTGTGCGTTGGGTCCCTAAGCCACGTCTTTTTGGGGTTTTTCCACATCAGTTGGTATCAGAGCCCGGCTCTAAATCAGAAAAAAAAGAAAAAAATAATATGTCTTCAAAAGACAAAGGTGCTGCTATGGAGGGAGCTGTTGACATGTCCTTCATGATCAAAGCTATGCAACAACAATTTGAGCACATGAATACCAGATTTGATGATATGAGAGATAGAATGGAGGAGCAAGCTAATACAATATCCGAGTTGCAAAGGAGGTACGAAACTTATGAGGTTCCTAAAGCAAGAAGGCAATTGAAACGTGTCTATGACCATGAAGATGATGATTCTGTGCCATCAACAGAGGGTAGAGGTGATGGAGATAAGTATCTGATTAATGAAGTAGCTCTCATAGCAAGGCGAGCATTGGATGTGCCAGTGAACGAAGAAAATGAGGTGCAACGAGATAACATCTTTCAGACAAGGTGTTTCATCAAAGATAAGGTATGTAGTATGATTATTGATGGTGGGAGTTGCACTAATGTTGCTAGTATAACTATGGTTGAGAAGCTGAACTTACCTACTATGAAGCATCCTAGGCCATATAAGCTTCATTGGTTGAATGAGAATGGTGAAGTTATGGTAGATAAGCAAGTGCTCGTGTCATTTTCTATTGGAAGGTACTGTGATGAAGTTTTATGTGATGTTGTACCTATGCAAGCAGGCCATATTCTATTAGGAAGGCCATGGCAGTTTGACAGGCGAGTTATGCATGATGGATTCAAGAATCGATATTCCTTTGTAATGAATGAAAAACCTGTCACTCTTGTACCATTATCACCTCAACAAGCTTATGAGGATCAATTAAGGATTAAAAATGAGAGTGAACAGAAAAGAGAGATTGAAAAAAGAGAAAAGAGAGGAGAAAACGTGAGAACACAGGAGAAGGAGAAGAAAACAGAAAGTTTCTATGCAAAAGAGAGTGATGCCAAAAGAGCATTCTGTGCCAAACAACCTAAGATTATACAATACAAAGAGGCTTATTTTAACACTAATAAGTTTGACCTATCTTTGCCTAGTGTAGTTGTTCTATTGCAGGAATTTGAAGAGGAATTCCATGACGATGTCCCAAGTGGATTGCCACCTAAGAGAAGAATTGAGCAACAAATTGTTTTCATCCCTGGTGCATCCATCCCAAACTGGCCAGCATATAAGAGTAATCTTGAGGAGACAAAGGAGCATAAAAAACAGGTTGAAGAACTTATTTTCAAAGGATATGTGAGGGAAAGCATGAGTCATTGTGTAGTTCCTATCCTACTTGTACGAGGAAAGTTGAACAGAAGGCATGCCAAGTGGATCAAATTCATTCAAACCTTTCCCTACGTCATCAAGTATAAACAAGGTGATGATTCGAGGACGAATCATTTTGAGGAAAGGGGGAATGATGAGAACCATAGAGATGAAGGGTGGAAGGCTTCAAAGGATGCAAAAAGTCCATTGCACATTCCAGAAGGCCCAATAACACGAGCTAGGGCTTTAATTGATGCAAGAGGTCCATTGCACATTCCAGAAGGCCTAATAACACGAGCTAGGGCCAGAAAGATTAAAGAAGTACTGAATGGGCTGATTCAGGATGCTCAGGCCAACCCTGCTTCAAATGGTGCGAATTTAAACTTGGAAGAGAGTCCAGGCCTCATTAATATCATTAGAGTAATTAAAGTGTTAGGACTAATAATAGTAGTCACTCCAAATTAGGAGTTTATTTTCCATATAAGAATTTGTACCTAGATAGGAATTCTGCCTAAATAAGGAATTGTCCTAACTAGGAATTTATGCCTCTTTAGGATTGCTATCTTAGCCTATAAATAGGCACCCCTTGTAAGCGTTGGAAATCAGACAATCAAGAAATAAGACAACTTTCAGTGAAATAGAAAGCAAGGGTTTCTCCTTTGGTTCTTTTGAGAACTAAAGAACTTATCAAGAGGTTTTCTTCTTGTGGCGTTCAAACCGACTTATCACTCCCAATTCCTTCCTCTTCTGGAGTGTGGCGTCCATATCCATCTTTGAATACCCTAGGTTCGTGTTCCTTCGAATTTTGGGTCTAGGGTTTGTGTTATTAAACCCTGATTTAGCTTTCCTGGTTGTTCTTTGATTCATTGTGCGCGTTGGGTCCCTAAGCCACGTCTTTTTGGGGTTTTCCGCATCAGGAAACCATTCAATTTCATTAAACAACGAGTATCTAATGATCATTGGCATTTCTCACAAGTATTTTCAGCTTAATCACTCATTAATGTGTGCTTCTCTTCATTTCCTTCTAACAAGGCTGGACTTTTTGTTGTAATCACTCATTCTCACTTGTTTATGTTGAAAATGCCTTGTGTATGAAGAATAAGTGCTCTATTCATGTTCACAAGCACATGTACACTACCTTGGAATTAGGAAAACATTCAATTTAATTAAACAACGAGTATCTAATGATCATTAGCATTTGTTACAAGTATTTTCAGCTTAATCAGTCATTAATGTGTGCTTCTCTTGATTTCCTTCTAACAAGGCTGGACTTTTTGTTGTAATCAGTCATTCTCACTTCATTATGTTGAAAATACCTTGTGTACAAACAATAAGCACTCTATTCATGTTAACGAGCACAACTACACTTCCTTGGAATTAGGAAACCATTCAATTTCATTAAACAACGAGTATCTAATGATCATTTGCATTTCTCGCAAGTATTTTCAGCTTAATCACTCATTAATGTGTGCTTCTCTTGATTTCCTTCTAACAAGGCTGGACTTTTTGTTGTAATCACTCATTCTCACTTGTTTATGTTTAAAAAGCCTTGTGTACGAAGAATAAGCACTCTATTCCTCTTAACAAGCACATCTACACTACCTTGGAATTAGGAAACCATTCAATTTCATTAAACAACGACTATCTAATGATCATTAGCATTTCTCACAAGTATTTTCAGCTTAACCCCTCATTAATGTGTGCTTCTCTTTGATTTCCTTCTAACAAGGCTGGACTTTTTGTTGTAATCACTCATTCTCACTTGTTTATGTTTAAAAAGCCTTGTGTACAAAGAATAAGCACTCTATTCCTCTTAACAAGCACATCTCCACTACCTTGGAATTAGGAAACCATTCAATTTTGTTATACAACGAGTATCTAATGATCATTAGCATTTCTTACAAGTATTTTCAGCTTAATCACTCATTAATGTGTGCTTCTCTTGATTTCTTTCTAACAAGGCTGGACGTTTTCTTCTAATCACTCATTCTCACCCGATTATGTTGAAAGTACCTTGTGTACAAACAATAAGTACTCTATTCGTGTTAACCAGCTCATCTACACTTCTTTGGAATTAGGAAACCATTCAATTTCCTTAAACAACGAGTATCTAATGATCATTAGCATTTCTTACAAGTATTTTCAGCTTAATCACTCATTAATGTCTGCTTCTCTTGATTTCCTTCTAAGAAGGCTGCACTTTTTGTTGTAATCACTCATTCTCACTTGATTATGTGAAAAATACCTTGTGTAGAAACAATAAGCGCTCTATTCATGTTAACGAGCACAACTACACTTCCTTGGAATTAGGAAACAATTCAATTTCATTAAACAACGAGTATCTAATGATCATTAGCATTTCTCACAAGTATTTTCAGCTTAATCACTCATTAATGTGTGCTTGTCTTGATTTCCTTCTAACCAGGCTGGACCTTTTGTTGTAACCACTCATTCTCACTTGATTGTGTTGAAAAATACCTTGCTTACAAACAATAAGGACACTATTCATGTTAACAAGGACAACTACACTTCGTTGGAATTAGGAAACCATTCAATTTCATTAAACAACGAGTATCTAATTATCATTAGCATTTCTTACAAGTATTTTCAGCTTAATCACTCATTAATGTGTGCTTCTCTTTATTTCCTTCTAAGATGGCTGGACTGTATGTTGTAATCACTCATTCTCTCCTGATTATGCTGAAAATACCTGGTGTACAAACAAGAAGCACTCCATTCATGTTAATGAGCACAACTACACTTCCTTGGAATTGGGAAACCATTCAATTTCACTAAACAACTAGTTTCTAATGATCATTAGCATTTCTTACATGTATTTTCAGCTTAATCACTCATTAATGTGTGCTTCTCTTGATTTCCTTCTAAGAAGTGTGGACTTTTTGTTGTAATCACTCGTTCTCACTTGATTATGTTGAAAATACATTCTGTACAAACAATAAGCACTCTATTCATGTTAACGAGCACAACTACACTTGGAATTAGGAAACCATTCAATTTCATTAAACAACGAGTATCTAATGATCATTAGCATTTCTCACAAGTATTTTCAGCTTAACCCCTCATTAATGTGTGCTTCTCTCGATTTCCTTCTAACAAGGCTGGACTTTTTGTTGTAATCACTGATTCTCACTTGATTATGTTGAAAATACCTTATGTACAAACACAATCGCTCATTAATGTGTGCTTCCCTTGATTTCCCTCTAACAAGGCTGGTCTTTTTGTTGTAATAACTCATTCTCACTTGTTTATGTTGAAAATGCCTTGCGTACAAAGAATAACCACTCTATTCATGTTAACAAGCACATCTACACTACCTTGGAATTAGGAAACCATTCAATTTCATTAAACAACGAGTATCTAATGATCATTAGCATTTCTCACAAGTATTTTCAGCTTAACCCCTCATTAATGTGTGCTTCTCTTGATTTCCTTCTAACAAGGCTGGTCTTTTAGTTGTAATAACTCATTCTCACTTGTTTATGTTGAAAATGCCTTGCGTACAAAGAATAAGCACTCTCTTCATGTTAACAAGCGCATCTACACTTAATGAGCACTCCATTCATGTTAATGAGCACAACTACACTTCCTTGGAATTGGGAAACCATTCAATTTCATTAAACAACGAGTATCTAATGATCATTAGCATTTCTCACAAGTATTTTCAGCTTAATCCCTCATTAATGTGTGCTTCTCTTGATTTCCTTCTAAGAAGCCTGGACCTTTTGTTGTAATCACTCATTCTCACTTCATTATGTTGAAAATACCTTGTGTACAAACAATAAGCACTCTATTCAAGTTAACGAGCACAACTACACTTCCCTGGAATTAGGAAACCATTCAATTTCATTAAACAACGAGTATCTAAATATCATTAGCATTTCTCACCACTATTTTCAGCATAATCGCTCATTAATGTGTGCTTCTCTTGATTTCCTTCTAACAAGGGTGGACTTTTTGTTGTAATCAGTCATTCTCACTTGATTATGTTGAAAATACCTTGTGTACAAACAATAAGCACTCTATTCATGTTAACGAGCACCACTACACTTCCATGGAATTAGGAAACCATTCAATTTCATTAAACAACGAGTATCTAATGATCATTAGCATTTCTCACAAGTATTTACAGCTTAATCACTCATTAATGTGTGCTTTGCTTGATTTCCTTCTAACAAGGCTGGACTTTTTGTTGTAATCACTCATTCTCACTTAATTATGTTGAAAATACCTTGTGTACAAACAATAAGCACTCTATTCATGTTAACAAGCACATCTACACTTCCTTGGAATTAGGAAACCATTGAATTTCATTAAACAACGAGTATCTAATGATCATTAGCATTTCTTACAAGTATTTTCAGCTTAATCACTCATTAATGTGTGCTTCTCTTGATTTCTTTCTAACAAGGCTGGACGTTTTCTTCTAATCACTCATTCTCACCCGTTATGTTGAAAGTACCTTGTGTACAAACAATAAGTACTCTATTCGTGTTAACCAGCTCATCTACACTTCTTTGGAATTAGGAAACCATTCAATTTCATTAAACAACGAGTATCTAATGATCATTAGCATTTCTTACAAGTATTTTCAGCTTAATCACTCATTAATGTCTGCTTCTCTTGATTTCCTTCTAAGAAGGCTGCACTTTTTGTTGTAATCACTCATTCTCACTTGATTATGTGAAAAATACCTTGTGTACAAACAATAAGCGCTCTATTCATGTTAACGAGCACAACTACACTTCCTTGGAATTAGGAAACAATTCAATTTCATTAAACAACGAGTATCTAATGATCATTAGCATTTCTCACAAGTATTTTCAGCTTAATCACTCATTAATGTGTGCTTGTCTTGATTTCCTTCTATCCAGGCTGGACCTTTTGTTGTAACCACTCATTCTCACTTGATTGTGTTGAAAAATACCTTGCTTACAAACAATAAGGACACTATTCATGTTAACAAGGACAACTACACTTCGTTGGAATTAGGAAACCATTCAATTTCATTAAACAACGAGTATCTAATTATCATTAGCATTTCTTACAAGTATTTTCAGCTTAATCACTCATTAATGTGTGCTTCTCTTGATTTCCTTCTAAGATGGCTGGACTGTATGTTGTAATCACTCATTCTCTCCTGATTATGCTGAAAATACCTGGTGTACAAACAAGAAGCACTCCATTCATGTTAATGAGCACAACTACACTTCCTTGGAATTGGGAAACCATTCAATTTCACTAAACAACTAGTTTCTAATGATCATTAGCATTTCTTACATGTATTTTCAGCTTAATCACTCATTAATGTGTGCTTCTCTTGATTTCCTTCTAAGAAGTGTGGACTTTTTGTTGTAATCACTCGTTCTCACTTGATTATGTTGAAAATACATTCTGTACAAACAATAAGCACTCTATTCATGTTAACGAGCACAACTACACTTGGAATTAGGAAACCATTCAATTTCATTAAACAACGAGTATCTAATGATCATTAGCATTTCTCACAAGTATTTTCAGCTTAACCCCTCATTAATGTGTGCTTCTCTCGATTTCCTTCTAACAAGGCTGGACTTTTTGTTGTAATCACTGATTCTCACTTGATTATGTTGAAAATACCTTATGTACAAACACAATCGCTCATTAATGTGTGCTTCCCTTGATTTCCTTCTAACAAGGCTGGTCTTTTTGTTGTAATAACTCATTCTCACTTGTTTATGTTGAAAATGCCTTGCGTACAAAGAATAACCACTCTATTCATGTTAACAAGCACATTTACACTACCTTGGAATTAGGAAACCATTCAATTTCATTAAACAACGAGTATCTAATGATCATTAGCATTTCTCACAAGTATTTTCAGCTTAACCCCTCATTAATGTGTGCTTCTCTTGATTTCCTTCTAACAAGGCTGGTCTTTTAGTTGTAATAACTCATTCTCACTTGTTTATGTTGAAAATGCCTTGCGTACAAAGAATAAGCACTCTCTTCATGTTAACAAGCGCATCTACACTTAATGAGCACTCCATTCATGTTAATGAGCACAACTACACTTCCTTGGAATTGGGAAACCATTCAATTTCATTAAACAACGAGTATCTAATGATCATTAGCATTTCTCACAAGTATTTTCAGCTTAACCCCTCATTAATGTGTGCTTCTCTCGATTTCCTTCTAACAAGGCTGGACTTTTTGTTGTAATCACTGATTCTCACTTGATTATGTTGAAAATACCTTATGTACAAACACAATCGCTCATTAATGTGTGCTTCCCTTGATTTCCTTCTAACAAGGCTGGTCTTTTTGTTGTAATAACTCATTCTCACTTGTTTATGTTGAAAATGCCTTGCGTACAAAGAATAACCACTCTATTCATGTTAACAAGCACATTTACACTACCTTGGAATTAGGAAACCATTCAATTTCATTAAACAACGAGTATCTAATGATCATTAGCATTTCTCACAAGTATTTTCAGCTTAACCCCTCATTAATGTGTGCTTCTCTTGATTTCCTTCTAACAAGGCTGGTCTTTTAGTTGTAATAACTCATTCTCACTTGTTTATGTTGAAAATGCCTTGCGTACAAAGAATAAGCACTCTCTTCATGTTAACAAGCGCATCTACACTTAATGAGCACTCCATTCATGTTAATGAGCACAACTACACTTCCTTGGAATTGGGAAACCATTCAATTTCATTAAACAACGAGTATCTAATGATCATTAGCATTTCTCACAAGTATTTTCAGCTTAATCCCTCATTAATGTGTGCTTCTCTTGATTTCCTTCTAAGAAGCCTGGACCTTTTGTTGTAATCACTCATTCTCACTTCATTATGTTGAAAATACCTTGTGTACAAACAATAAGCACTCTATTCAAGTTAACGAGCACAACTACACTTCCCTGGAATTAGGAAACCATTCAATTTCATTAAACAACGAGTATCTAATGATCATTAGCATTTCTCACAAGTATTTACAGCTTAATCACTCATTAATGTGTGCTTTGCTTGATTTCCTTCTAACAAGGCTGGACTTTTTCTCGGAATCACTCATTCTCACTCGATTATGTTGAAAGTAACTTGTGTACAAACAATAAGCAGTCTATTCGTGTTAACGAGCTCATCGACACTTCCCAGGAATTAGGAAACCATTCAATTTCATTAAACAACGAGTTTCTAATGATCAATAGCATTTCTTACAAGTATTTTCTCCTTAACCACTCATTAATGTGTGCTTCTCTTGATTTCCTTCTAAGAAGGCTGGACTTTTTGTTGTAATCACTCAGTCTCACTTGATTACGTTGAAAATACCTTTTGTACAAACAATAATCACTCTATTCATGTTAATGAGCACAACTACACTTCCTTGGAATTAGGAAACCATTCAATTTCATTACACAACGAGTATCTAAAGATCATTAGCATTTCCCACAAGTATTTTCAGAACAATCGCTCATTAATGTGTGCTTCCCTTGATTTCCTTCTAACAAGGCTGGTCTTTTTGTTGTAATCACTCATTCTCACTTTTTTATGTTGAAAATGCCTTGCATACAAAGAATAAGCATTCTATTCATGTTAACAAGCACATGTACACTACCTTGGAATTAGGAAACCATTCAATTTCATTAAACAACGAGTATCTAACGATCATTATCATTTCTTACAAGTATTTTCAGCTTAATCACTCATTAATGTGCGCTTCTCTTGATTTCCTTCTGACAAGGCTGCACTTTTTGTTGTAATCACTCATTCTCACTTGATTATGTTGAAAAAACCTTGTGTACAAACACTAGGCACTCTATTGTTGTTAACAAGCACACCTACACTTCCTAGGAATTAGGAATCCATTCAATTTTATTAAACAACGAGTATCTAATGATCATTAGCATTTCTTACTAGTATTTTCAGCTTCATCACTCATTAATCTGTGCTTCTCTTGATTTCCTTCTAAGAAGGCTGGACTTTTTGTTGTAATCACTCATTCTCACTTGATTATGTTGAAAATACCTTGGGTACAAACAATAAGCACTCTATCCACGTTAACGAGCACAACTACACTCCCTTGGAATTAGGAAACCATTCAATTTTATTAAACAACGACTATCTAATGATCTTTAGCATTTCTCACAAGTATTTTCAGCTTAATCACACATTAATGTGTGCTTCTCTTGATTTCCTTCTAACACGGCTGGACTTTTTGTTGTAATCACTCATTCTCACTTGTTTATGTTGAAAATGCCTTGCGTACGAAGAATAAGCGCTCTATTCATGTTAACAAGCACATGTACACTACCTTGGAATTAGGAAACCATTCAATTTAATTAAACAACGAGTATCTAATGATCATTAGCATTTTTTACATGTATTTTCAGCTTAATCACTCATTAATGTGCGCTTCTGTTGATTTCCTTCCAACAAGGCTGGACTTTTTGTTGTAAACAATCATTCTCACTTGTTCATGTTGAAAATGCCTTGCGTAGAAACAATAAGCACTCTATTCATGTTAACGAGCGCAACTACACTTCCTTGGAATTAGGAAATCATTCAATTTCTTTAAACAACGAGTTTGTAATGATCATTAGCATTTCTTACAAGTATTTTCAGCTTAATCACTCATTAATGTGTGCTTCTCTTGATTTCCTTCTAAGAAGGCTGGACTTTTTCTCGTAATCACTCATTCTCACTCGATTATGTTGAAAGTACCTTGTGTACAAACAATAAGCACTCTATTCGTGTTAACCAGCTCATCGACACTTCCTTAGAATTAGGAAACCATTCAATTTCATTAAACAACGAGTTTCTAATGATCATTAGCATTTCTCACAATTATTTTCAGCTTAACACCTCATTAATGTGTGCTTCTCTTGATTTCCTTCTAACAAGGCTGGTCTTTTTGTTGTAATAACTCATTCTCACTTGTTTATGTTGAAAATGCCTTGCGTACAAAGAATAAGCACTCTATTCATGTTAACAAGCACATGTACACTACCTTGGAATTAGGAAACCATTCAATTTCATTAAACAACGAGTATCTAATGATCATTAGCATTTCTCACAAGTATTTTCAGCTTAACCCCTCATTAATGTGAGCTTCTCTTGATTTCCATCTAACAAGGCTGGTCTTTTTGTTGTAATAACTCATTCTCACTTGTTTATATTGAAAATGCCTTGCGTACAAAGAATAAGCACTCTATTCATGTTAACAAGCACATCTACACTACCTTGGAAGTAGGAAACCATTCAATTTCATTAAACAACGAGTATCTAATGATCATTAGCATTTCTCACAAGTATTTTCAGCTTAATCCCTCATTAATGTGTGCTTCTCTTGATTTCCTTCTAACAAGCCTGGACCTTTTGTTGTAATCACTCATTCTCACTTCATTATGTTGAAAATACCTTGTGTACAAACAATAAGCACTCTATTCAAGTTAACGAGCACAACTACACTTCCCTGGAATTAGGAAACCATTCAATTTCATTAAACAACGAGTATCTACAGATCATTAGCATTTCTCACAACTATTTTCAGCACAATCGCTCATTAATGTGTGCTTCTCTTGATTTCCTTCTAACAAGGCTGGACTTTTTCTTGTAATCAGTCATTCTCACTTGATTATGTTGAAAATACCTTGTGTACAAACAATAAGCACTCTATTCATGTTAACGAGCACCACTACACTTCCATGGAATTAGGAAACCATTCAATTTCATTAAACAACGAGTATCTAATGATCATTAGCATTTCTCACAAGTATTTTCAGCTTAATCACTCATTAATGTGTGCTTCTCTTGATTTCCTTCTAACAAGGCTGGACTTTTTGTTGTAATCACTCATTCTCACTTGTTTATGTTTAAAAAGCCTTGTGTACAAAGAATAAGCACTCTATTCCTCTTAACAAGCACATCTACACTACCTTGGAATTAGGAAACCATTCGATTTTGTTAAACAATGAGTATCTAATGATCATTAGCTTTTCTTACAAGTATTTTCAGCTTAATCACTCATTAATGTGTGCTTCTCTTGATTTCTTTCTAACAAGGCTGGACTTTTTCTTCTAATCACTCATTCTCACTCGATTATGTTGAAAGTACCTTGTGTACAAACAATAAGTACTCTATTCGTGTTAACCAGCTCATCTACACTTCTTTGGAATTAGGAAACCATTCAATTTCATTAAACAACGAGTATCTAATGATCATTAGCATTTCTTACAAGTATTTTCAGCTTAATCACTCATTAATGTCTGCTTCTCTTGATTTCCTTCTAAGAAGGCTGCACTTTTTGTTGTAATCACTCATTCTCACTTGATTATGTTAAAAATACCTTGTGTAGAAACAATATGCACTCTATTCATGTTAACGAGCACAACTACACTTCCTTGGAATTAGGAAACAATTCAATTTCATTAAACAACGAGTATCTAATGATCATTAGCATTTCTCACAAGTATTTTCAGCTTAATCACTCATTAATGTGTGCTTCTCTTGATTTCCTTCTAACCAGGCCGGACCTTTTGTTGTAACCACTCATTCTCACTTGATTGTGTTGAAAAATACCTTGCTTACAAACAATAAGGACACTATTCATGTTAACAAGGACAACTACACTTCGTTGGAATTAGGAAACCATTCAATTTCATTAAACAACGAGTATCTAATTATCATTAGCATTTCTTACAAGTATTTTCAGCTTAATTACTCATTAATGTGTGCTTCTCTTGATTTCCTTCTAAGATGGCTGGACTGTATGTTGTAATCACTCATTCTTGTGTACAAACAAGAAGCACTCTATTCATGTTAATCAGCACAACTACACTTCCTTGGAATTGGGAAACCATTCAATTTCATTAAACAACTAGTTTCTAATGATCATTAGCATTTCTTACATGTATTTTAAGCTTAATCACTCATTAATGTGTGCTTCTCTTGATTTCCTTCTAAGAAGGGTGGACTTTTTGTTGTAATCACTCGTTCTCACTTGATTATGTTGAAAATACCTTGTGTACAAACAATAAGCACTCTATTCATGTTAACGAGCACAACTACACTTCCTTGGAATTAGGAAACCATTCAATTTCATTAAACAACGAGTATCTAATGATCATTAGCATTTCTCACAAGTATTTACAGCTTAATCACTCATTAATGTGTGCTTTGCTTGATTTCCTTCTAACAAGGCTGGACTTTTTCTCGTAATCACTCATTCTCACTCGATTATGTTGAAAGTAACTTGTGTACAAACAATAAGCAGTCTATTCGTGTTAACGAGCTCATCAACACTTCCCTGGAATTAGGAAACCATTCAATTTCATTAAACAACGAGTTTTTAATGATCAATAGCATTTCTTACAAGTATTTTCTCCTTAACCACTCATTAATGTGTGCTTCTCTTGATTTCCTTCAAAGAAGGCTGGACTTTTTGTTGTAATCACTCAGTCTCACTTGATTATGTTGAAAATACCTTTTGTACAAACAATAATCTCTCTATTCATGTTAATGAGCACAACTACACTTCCTTGGAATTAGGAAACCATTCAATTTCATTACACAACGAGTATCTAAAGATCATTAGCATTTCTCACAAGGATTTTCAGAACAATCGCTCATTAATGTGTGCTTCCCTTGATTTCCTTCTAACCAGGCTGGTCTTTTTGTTGTAATCACTCATTCTCACTTGTTTATGTTGAAAATGCCTTGCATACAAAGAATAAGCACTCTATTCATGTTAACAAGCACATGTACACTACCTTGGAATTAGGAAACCATTCAATTTCATTAAACAACGAGTATCTAATGATCATTATCATTTCTTACAAGTATTTTCAGCTTAATCACTCATTAATGTGTGCTTCTCTTGATTTCCTTCTGACAAGGCTGCACTTTTTGTTGTAATCACTCATTCTCACTTGATTATGTTGAAAAAACCTTGTGTACAAACACTAGGCACTCTATTGTTGTTAACAAGCACACCTACACTTCCTAGGAATTAAGAATCCATTCAATTTTATTAAACAACGAGTATCTAATGATCATTAGCATTTCTTACTAGTATTTTCAGCTTAATCACTCATTAATCTGTGCTTCTCTTGATTTCCTTCTAAGAAGGCTGGACTTTTTGTCGTAATCACTCATTCTCACTTGATTATGTTGAAAATACCTTGGGTACAAACAATAAGCACTCTATCCACGTTAACGAGCACAACCACACTCCCTTGGAATTAGGAAACCATTCAATTTTATTAAACAACGACTATCTAATGATCTTTAGCATTTCTCACAAGTATTTTCAGCTTAATCACACATTAATGTGTGCTTCTCTTGATTTCCTTCTAACAAGGCTGGACTTTTTGTTGTAATCACTCATTCTCACTTGTTTATGTTGAAAATGCCTTGCGTACGAAGAATAAGCGCTCTATTCATGTTAACAAGCAAATGTACACTACCTTGGAATTAGGAAACCATTCAATTTAATTAAACAACGAGTATCTAATGATCATTAGCATTTCTCACAAGTATTTTCAGAATAATCGCTCATTAATGTGTACTTCTCTTGATTTCCTTCAAACAAGGCTGGTCTTTTTGTTGTAATCACTCATTCTCACTTGTTTATGCTGAAAATGCCTTGCGGGCAAAGAATAAGCACTCTATTCATGTTAACAAGCACATGTACACTACCTTGGAATTAGGAAACCATTCAATTTCATTAAACAACGAGTATCTAACGATCATTAGTATTTCATACTAGTATTTTCGGCTTAATCACTCATTAATGTGTGCTTCTCTTGATTTCCTTCTAACAAGGCTGGACTTTTTCTCATAATCACTCATTCTCACTCGATTATGTTGAAAGTACCTTGTGTACAAACAATAAGCACTCTACTCGTGTTAACCAGCTCATCGACACTTCCTTAGAATTAGGAAACCATTCAATTTCATTAAACAACGAGTTTCTAAAGATCATTAGCATTTCTTACAAGTATTTTCAGCTTAATCACTCATTAATGTGTGCTTCTCTTGATTTCCTTCTAAGAAGGCTGGACTTTTATTTGGAATCACTCATTCTCACTTGATTATGTTGAAAATACCTTTTGTACAAACAATAAGCACTCAATTCATGTTAACGAGCACAACTACACTTCCTTGGAATTAGGAAACCATTCAATTTCATTAAACAACGAGTATCTAATGATTATTAGCATTTCTCAAAAGTATTTTCAGCTTAATCACTCATTAATGTGAGCTTCTCTTGATTTCCTTCTAACAAGGCTAGACTTTTTGTTGTAATCACTCATTCTCAGTTGTTTACGTTCAAAATACCTTGCGTACAAATAATAAGGACACTATTCATGTTAACAAGCACATCTACACTACCTTGGAATTAGGAAACCGTTGAATTTCATTAAACAACGAGTATCTAATGATCATTAGCATTTGTTACACGTATTTTCGGCTTAATCTCTCATTAATGTGTCTTTCTCTTGATTTCCTTCTGACAAGGCTGGACGTTTTGTTGTAATCACTCATTCTCACTTGATTATGTTGCAAATACCTTTTGTGCAACCAATAAGCACTCTATTCATGTTAACAAGCACATCTACACTTCCTAGGAATTAGGAAACCATTCAATTTTATTAAACAACGAGTGTCTGATGATCATTAGCATTTCTTACAAGTATTTTCAGCTTAATCACTCATTAATGTGTGCTTGTCTTGATTTCCTTCTAACAAGGCTGGACCTTTTGTTGTAATCACTCATTCTCACTTGATTATGTTGAAAATACCTTGCTTACAAACAATAAGGACACTATTCATGTTAACAAGGACAACTACACTTCCTTGGAATTAGGAAACCATTCAATTTCATTAAACAACGTGTATCTAATGATCATTAGCATTTGTTACAAGTATTTTCAGCTTAATCACTCATTAATCTGTGCTTCTCTTGATTTCCTTCTAAGAAGGCTGGACTTTATGTTGAAATCACTCATTCTCTCTTGATTATGTTGAAAGTACCTTGTGTACAAACACTAAGCACTCTATTCTTGTTAACAAGCACATCTACACTTCCTAGCAATTAGGAAGCCATTGAATTTCTTTAAACAACGAGTATCTAATGATCCTTAGCATTTGTTACAAGTATTTTCAGCTTAATCACTCATTAATGTGTGCTTCTCTTGATTTCCTTCAGACAAGGCTGGACTTTTTGTTGTAATCACTCATTCTCACTTGATTATGTTGAAAATACCTTGTGTACAAACACTAGGCACTCTATTGTTGTTAACGAGCACGCCTACACTTCCTAGGAATTAGGAAACCATTCAATTTTAGTAAACAACGAGTATCTAATGATCATTAGCATTTCTTACAAGTATTTTCAGCTTCATCACTCATTAATGTGTGCTTCTCTTGATTTCCTTCTAACAAGGCTGGACCTTTTGTTTTAATCACTGATTCTCACTTGATTAAGTTGAAAATACCTTGTGTACAAACACAAAGCACTCTATTCTTGTTAACAAGCCCATCTACACTTCCTAGGAGTTAGGAAACCATTCAATTTCATTAGACATCGAGTATCTAATGATCATTAGCATTTGTTACAAGTATTTTCAGCTTAATCACTCATTAATGTGTGCTTCTCTTGATTTCCTTCTAACAACGGTGGATGTTTTGTTGGAATCACTCATTCTCAGTTGTTTACGTTGAAAATACCTTGTGTACAAACGATAAGGACACTATTCATGTTAACAAGCACATCTACACTACCTTGGAATAAGGAAACCATTCAATTTCATTAAACAATGAGTATCTAATGATCATTAGCACTTCTTACAGTTATTTTCAGCTTAATCACTCATTAATGTGTGCTTCTCTTGATTTCCATCTAACAAGGCTGGACTTGTTGTAATCACTCATTCTCACTTGATTATGTTGAAAATACCTTGTGTACAAACACGAAGCACTCTATTCTTGTGAACAAGCACATCTATTCTTCCTAGGAATTAGGAAACCATTCAGTTTCATTAAACAACGAATATCTAATGACCATTAGCATTTCTTACAAGTATTTTCAGCTTAATCACTCATTAATGTGTGCTTCTCTTGATTTCCCTCTAACATGGCCGGACCTTTTGTTGTAATCACTGATTCTCCCTTGATTATGTTGAAAATACCTTGTGTACAAACACAAAGCACTCTATTCTTGTTAACAAGCCCATCTACACTTCCTAGGAGTTAGGAAACCATTCAATTTCATTAGACATCGAGTATCTAATGATCTTTAGCATTTGTTACAAGTATTTTCAGCTTAATCACTCATTAATGTGTGCTTCTCTTGATTTCCTTCTAACAAGGCTGGACTTTTTGTTGTAATCACTCATTCTCACTTGTTTATGTTGAAAATACCTTGCGTACAAACAATAGGGACACTATTCATGTTGACAAGCACATCTACACTACCTTGGAATTAGGAAACCATTCAATTTCATTAAACAGCGAGTATCTAATGATCATTAGCATTTGTTACGAGTATTTTCAGCTTAATCACTCATTAATGTGTGCTTCTCTTGATTTCCTTCAAACAAGGCTGGACCTTTTGTTGTAATCACTGATTCTCACTTGATTATGTTGAAAATACCTTGTGTACAAACACTAAGCACTCTATTCTTGTTAACAAGCACATCTAAACCTCCTAGTAATTAGGAAACCTTTCAATTTCATCAAACAACGAGTATCTAAAGATCATTAGCATTTGTTACAAGTATTTTCAGCTTAATCACTCATTAATGTGTGCTTCTCTTGATTTCCTTCCATCAAGGCTGGACTTTTTGTTGTAATCACTCATTCTCACTTGTTTATGTTGAAAATACCTTGCGTACAAACAATAAGGACACAATTCATGTTAACAAGCACATCTACACTACCTTGGAATTAGGAAACCATTCAATTTCATTAAACAGCGAGTATCTAATGATCATTAGCATTTGTTACGAGTATTTTCAGCTTAATCACTCATTAATGTGTGCCTCTCTTGATTTCCTTCTAACAAGGCTGGACCTTTTGTTGTAATCACTGATTCTCACTTGATTATGTTGAAAATACCTTGTGTACAAACACAAAGCACTCTATTCTTGTTAACAAGCGCATCTACACTTCCTAGGAATTAGGAAACCATTCAATTTCATTAAACGACGAGCATCTAATGATGATTAGCATTTATTACAAGTATTTTCAGCTTAATCACTCATTAATGTGTGCTTCTCTTGATTTCCTTCTAACAAGGCTGGACCTTTTGTTGTAATGATGCGGAAAACCCCAAAAAGACGTGGCTTAGGGACCGAACGCACACAATGAATCAAAAGAACAACCAGGAAAGCTAAATCAGAGTTAATAACACAAACCCTAGACCCAATATTCGAAGGAACACAAACTTAGGGTATTCAAGAAGGATATGGACGCCACACTCCAGAAAATTAAGGGATTGGGAGTGATAAGTCGATTTGAACGCCACAAGAAGGATAACCTCTTGATAAGTTCTTTAGTTCTTAAAAGAACCGAGGGAGAAACCCTTGCTTTCTATTTCACTGAAAGTTGTCTTATATCTTGATTGTCTGATTTCCAAAGCTTACAAGGGGGTGTCTATTTATAGGCTAAGATAGCAATCCTAAAGAGGCATAAATTCCTAGTTAGGACAATTCCTTATTTAGGCGGAATTCCTATCTAGGTACAAATTCTTATATGGAAAATAAACTCCTAATTTGGAGTTACTACTATTATTAGTCCTAACACTTTAATTACTCTAATGATATTAATAAGGCCTGGACTCTCTTCCAAGTTTAAATTCGCACCATTTGAAGTTGGGTTGGCCTGAGCATCCTGAATCAGCCCATTTAGTGCTTCTTTAATCTTTCTGGCCCTAGCTCGTGTTATTGGGTCTTCTGGAATATGCAATGGACCTCTTGCATCCATTGAAGCCCTAGCTCGTGTTATTGGGCCTTCTAGAATGTGCAATGGACCTCTTGCATCAATTGAATCTCTAACTTGTGTTATTGGGCCTTCTGGAATGTGTAATGGACTTTTTGCATCCTTTGAAGCCTTCCACCCTTCATGTCTATGGTTCTCATCATGTAATCACTCATTCTCACAAGATTATGTTGAAAATACCTTGTGTAGAAACAATAAGCGCTCTATGCATGTTAACAAGCACAACTACACTTCCTTGGAATTAGAAAAGCATTCAATTTCATTAAACAAGGAGTATCTAATGATCATAAGCTTTTCTTACAAGTATTTTCAGCTTAATCACTCATTAATGTGTGCTTCTCTTGATTTCCTTCTAACAAGGCTGGAACTTTTGTTGTAATCGGTCATTCTCACTTGATCATCTTGAAAATACCTTGTGTACAAAGAATCAGCACTCTATTCATGCTAACAAGCACAACTCCACTTCCTTCGAATTAGGAAACATTTCAATTTCATTAAACAACGAGTATCTAATGATCATTAGTTTTTCTTACAAGTATTTTCAGCTTAATCACTCATTAATGTGTGCTTCACTTGATTTCCTTTTCCTTCCTACAAGGCTGGACTTTTTCCTGTAATCACTCATTCTCAGTTGTTTACGTTGAAAATACCATGCGTACAAACAATAAGGACACTATTCATGTTAACAAGCACATCTACACTACCTTGGAATTAGGAAACCATTCAATTTCATTAAACAATGAGTATCTAATGATACTTAGCATTTGTTACAAGTATTTTCAGCTTAATCACTCATTAATGTGTGCTTCTCATGATTTCCTTCTAAGAAGGCTTGACTTTTTGTTGTAATCACTCATTCTCACTTGATCATGTTGAAAATACCTTGTGTACAAGCACGAAGCACCCTATTCTTGTTAACAAGCACATCGACACTTCCTAGGAATTAGGAAACCATTCAATTTCATTAAACAACGAGTATCTAATGATCATTAGCACTTCTTACAGTTATTTTCAGCTTAATCACTCATTAATGTGTGCTTCTCTTGATTTCCATCTAACAAGGCTGGACTTGTCGTTGCAATCACTCATTCTCACTTGATTATGTTGAAAAAACCTTGTGTACAAACACGAAGCACTCTATTCTTGTGAACAAGCACATCTATTCTTCCTAGGAATTAGGAAACCATTCAATTTCATTAAACAACGAGTATCTAATGATCATTAGCATTTGTTACAAGTATTTTCAGCTTAATCAGTGATTAATGTGTGCTTCTCCTGATTTCCTTCGAACAAGGCTGGACTTTTTGTTGTAATCACTCATTCTCACTTGATCATGTTGAAAATACCTTGTGTACAAACACGAAGCACTCTATTCTTGTTCACAAGCACATCTACACTTCCTAGGAATTAGGAAACCATTCAATTTCACCAAACAATGAGTATCTAATGATCATTAGCATTTCTTACAAGTATTTTCAGCTTAATCACTCATTAATGTGTGCTTCTCTTGATTTCCTTCTAACAAGGCTGGGCCTTTTCTTGTAATCACTCATTCTCACTTGATCATGTTGAAAATACCTTGTGTACAAAGAATAAGCACTCTATTCATGTTAACATGCACAACTACACTTCCTTGGAATTAGGAAACCGTTCAATTTCATTAAGCAACGAGTATCTAATGATCATTAGTTTTTCTTAAAAGTATTTTCAGCTTAATCACTCATTAATGTGTGCTTCACTTGATTTCCTTCTAGCTTCTCTTGATTTCCTTCTTAGAAGGCTGGACTTTTTGTTGTAATCACTCATTCTCAGTTGTTTACCTTGAAAATACCTTGCGTACAAACAATGAGGACACTATTCATGTTAACAAGAACATCTACACTACCTTGGAATTTCGAAACCATTCAATTTCATTAAACAACAAGTATCTAATAATCATTAGCATTTGTTAGAAGTATTTTCAGCTTAATCACTGATTAATATGTGCTTCTCCTAATTTCGTTCTAACAAGACTTTTTGTTGTAATCACTCATTCTCACTTGATTATGTTGAAAATACCTTGTGTACAAGCACGAAGCACTCTATTCTTGATAACAAGCACATCTACACATCCTAGGAATTAGGAAACCATTCAATTTCATTAAACAACGAGTATCTAATGATCATTAGCATTTCTTACAAGTATTTTCAGCTTAATCACTCATTAATGTGTGCTTCTCTTGATTTCCTTCTAACAAGGCTGGACTTTTTGTTGTAATCACTCATTCTCACTTCTTTATGTTGAAAATACCTTGCGTACAAACAATAAGGACACTATTCATGTTAACAAGCACAACTACACTTCCTTGGAATTAGGAAACCATTGAATTTCATTAAACAACGAGTATCTAATGATCATTAGCATTTCCTACAAGTATTTTCAGCTTAATCACTCATTAATGTGTGCTTCTCATGATTTCCTTGTAACAAGGCTGGACTTTTTGGTGTAATCAATCATTCTCACTTAATGATGTTGAAAACACCATATGTACAAACAATAAGCACTGTATTCATGTTAACAAGCACAACTACACTTCCCTGGAATTAGGAAACCATTCAACTTCGTTAAACAACGAGTATCTAATGATCATTAGCATTTCTTACAAGTTTTTTCTGCTTAATCACTCATTAATGTGTGCTTCTCTTGATTTCCTTCTAACAAGCCTGGACTTTTTGTTGTAATCACTCATTCTCGCTTGATTTTGATGAAAAGACCTTTTGTACAAATAATAAGCACTCTATTCTTGTTAACACGCACATCTACACAACCTTGGAATTAGGAAGCCGTTCAATTTCATTAAACAACTACTATCTCATGATCATTAGTTTTTCTTACAAGTATTTTCAGCTTAATCACTCATTAATGTGTGCTTCACTTGATTTCCTTCTAGCTTCTCTTGATTTCCTTCTTTCAAGGCTGGACTTTTTCTTGTAATCACTCATTCTCAGTTGTTTACCTTGAAAATACCTTGCGTACAAACAATAAGGACACTATTCATTTTAACAAGCACATCTACACTACCTTGGAATTTCGAAACCAATCAATTTCATTAAACAACGAGTATCTACTGATCATTAGCATTTGTTACAAGTATTTTCAGCTTAATCACTGATTCATGTGTGCTTCTCCTGATTTCCTTCTAACAAGGCTGGACTTTTTGTTGTAATCACTCATTCTCACTTGATGATGTTGAAAATACCTTGTGTACAAGCACGAAGCACTCTATTCTTGTTAACAAGCACATCGACACTTCCTAGGAATTAGGAAACCATTCAATTTCGTTAAACAACGAGTATCTAATGATCATTAGCATTTCTTACAAATATTTTCAGCTTAATCACTCATTAATGTGTGCTTCTCTTGATTTCCTTGTAACAAGGCCGGACCTTTTGTTGTAATCACTGATTCTCACTTGATTATCTTGAAAATACCTTGTGTACAAACACTAAGCACTCTATTCTTCTTAACAAGCATATCTAAACTTCCTAGAAATTAGGAAACCTGTCAAGTTCATTAAACAACGAGTATCTAATGATCATTAGCATTTGTTACAATTATTTTCAGTTTAATCACCCATTAATGTGCGCTTCTCTTGATTTCCTTCTAACAAGGCTTGACCTTTTGTTGAAATCACTGATTCTCACTTGATTTTGTTGAAAACACCTTGTGTACAAACACAAAGGACTCTATTCTTGTTAACAAGCACATCTACACTTCCTAGGAATTAGGAAACCATTCAATTTCTTTAAGCAACGAGTATCTAATGATCATTAGCATTTGTTACAAGTATTTTCAGCTTAATCACTCATTAATGTGTGCTTCTCTTGATTTCCTTCTAACAAGGCTGGACTTTTTCTTGGAATCACTCATTCTCAGTTGTTTACGTTGAAAATAACTTGCGTACAAACAATAAGGACACTATTCATGTTAACGAGCACATCTACACTACCTTGGAATCAGGAAACCATTCAATTTCATTAAACAACGAGTATCTAACGATGATTAGCATTGGTTACAAGTATTTTCAGCTTAATCACTCATTAATGTGTGCTTCTCTTGATTTCCTTCCAACAACGCTGGACTTTTTGTTGTAATCACCCATTCTCACTTGATTATGTTGAAAATACCTTGTGTACGAACACTAAGCACTCTATTCTTGTTAACAAGCACATCTACACTTCCTAGGAATTAGGAAACCATTCAATTTCGTTAAACAACGAGTATCTAATGATCATTATTTGTTACAAGTATTTTCAGCTTAATCACTCATTCATGTGTGCTTCTCTTGATTTCCTTCTAACAAGGCCGGACCTTTTGTTGTAATCACTGATTCTCACTTCATTATGTTGAAAATACATTGTGTACAAACACTAAGCACTCTATTCTTGTTAACAAGCACATCTAAACTTCCTAGTAATTAGGAAACCTGTCAATTTCATTAAACAACGAGTATTAAATGATCATTAGCATTTGTTACAAGTATTTTCAGCTTAATCACTCATTAATGTGTGCTTCTCTTGATTTCCTTCTAACAAGGCTGGACCTTTTGTTGTAATCACTGATTCTCACTTGATTATGTTGAAAATACCTTGTGTACAAACACAAAGCACTCTATTCAACAAGCACATCTACATTTCCTAGGAATTAGGAAACCATTCAATTTCATTAAACAACGAGTATCTAATGATCATTAGCAATTGTTACAAGTATTTTCAGCTTAGTTACTCATTAATGTGTGCTTCTCTTGATTTCCTTCTAACGAGGCTCGACTTTTTGTTGTAATCACTCATTCTCACTTAATGATGTTGAAAACACCTTGTGTACAAACAATAAGCACTGTATTGATGTTAACAAGCACTACTACACTTCCTTGGAATTAGGAAACCATTCAATTTCATTAAACAACGAGTATCTAATGATCATTAGCTTTTGTTACAAGTATTTTCAGCTTAATCCCTCATTAATGTGTGCTTCTCATGATTTCCTTCTAACAAGGCAGGACTTTTTGTTGTAATCACTCATTCTCACTTCTTTATGTTGAAAATGCCTTGTGTACCAAGAATAAGCACTCTATTCATTTTAACCCGCACATCAACACTACCTGGGAATTAGGAAACCATTCAGTTTCGTTAAACAACAAGTATGTAATGATCATTAGCGTTTCTTCCAAGTATTTTGAGCTTAATCACTCGTTAAAGTGTGCTTCTCTTGATTTCCTTCTAACAAGGCTGGACTTTTTGTTGTAATCACTCATTCTCACTCGATTATGTTGAAACTACCTTGTGTACAAACAATAAGCACTCTATTCATATTAACGAGCACAACTACACTTCCTTGGAATTAGGAAACCATTCAATTTCCTTAGACAACGAGTATCTAATGATCATTAGCATTTCTCACAAGTATTTTCATCATAATCACTCATTAATGTGTGCTTCTCTTGATTTCCTTCTAACAAGGCTGCAATTTTTGTTGTAATCACTCATTCTCACTTAATGATGTTGAAAACACCTTGTGTACAAACAATAACCACTGTATCCATGTTAACAAGCAAAACTACACTTCCTTGGAATTAGGAAACCATTCAATTTCATTAAACGAGTATCTAATGATCATTAGCATTTCTTACAAGTATTTTAAGCTTAATCTCTCATTAATGTGCGCTTCTCATGATTTCCATCTAACAAGGCTGGACTTTTTGTTGTAATCACTCATTGTCACTCGATTATGGTGAAACTACCTTGTGTAGAAGCAATAAGACCTCTATTCATGTTAACGAGCACAAGTATGCTTCCTTGGAATTAGGAAACCATTCAATTTCGTTAAACAATGAGTATCTAATGATCATTAGCATTTCTTACAAGTTTTTTCTGCTTAATCACTCATTAATGTGTGCTTCTCTTGATTTCCCTCCAAGAAGGCTGGACTTTTTGTTGTAATCACTCATTCTCACTTGATTATGTTGAAAATAACTTGTGTACAAACACTAACCACTCTATTCTTGTTAACAAGCACATCTACACTTCCTAGGAATTAGGAAGCCATTCAATTTCATTAAACAACGAGTATCTAATGATCAGTAGCATTTGTTACAAGTATTTTCAGCTTAATCACTCATTAATGTGTGCTTGTCTTGATTTCCTTCAAACAAGGGTGGACTTTTTGTTGTAATCACTCATTCTCACTTGTTTATGTTGAAAATGCATTGTGTACAAAGAATAAGCACTCAATTCATGTTAACAAGCACATCTACAGTGCCTTGGAATTAGGAAACCATTCAATTTCATTAAACAACGAGTATCTAATGATCATTAGCATTTCTTACAAGTATTTTCTGCTTAATCACTCATTAATGTGTGCTTCTCTTGATTTCCTTCTAACAAGGCTGGACTTTTTGTTGCAATCACTCATTCTCACTTGATTATGTTGAAAATACCTTGTGTACAAACAATAAGCACTGTATTCATGTTAACGAGCACAACTACACTTCCTTGGAATTTGGAAACCATACAATTTCATTAAACAACGAGTATCTTGTGATCATTAGCATTTCTTACAAGTATTTTCAGCTTAATCACTCATTAATTTGTGCTTCTCTTGATTTCCTTCTAACAAGGCTGGACTTTTTCTTGTAAGCACTCATTCTCACTTGTTTAGGTTGAAAATGCCTTGTGTACAAAGAATAAGCACTCTATTCATGTTAAGAAGCTCATCTGCACAACCTTGGAATTGGGAAACCATTCAATTTCGTTAAACAACGAGTATCTAAAGATCATTAGCATTTGTTACAAGTATTTTCAGCTTAATCACTCATTAATTTGTGCTTCCCTTGATTTCTTCCTAACAAGGGTGGACCTTTTGTTCTAATCACTCATTCTCACCCGATTATGTTGAAAACACCTTGTGCAAAAAGAATAAGCACTCTATTCTTGTTAACAAGCAGAACTACACTTCCCTAGAATTAGGAAACGTTTCAATTTCCTTAAGCAACGAGTATCTAATGATCATTAGCATTTCTTACAAGTATTTTCAGCTTAATCACCGATTAATGTGTGCTTCTCTTGATTTCCTTCTAACAAGGCCGGACCTTTTGTTTCAATCAGTGATTCTCACTTGATTATGTTGAAAATACCTTGTGTACAAACACAAAGCACTCTATTCATGTTAATAAGCACATCTACAATTCCTTGGAATTAGGAAACCATTCAATTTCATTAAACAAGGAGTATCTTGTGATCATTAGCATTTGTTACAAGTATTTTGAGCTTAATCACTCATGAATGTGTGCTTCGCTTGATTTCCTTCTAACAAGGGTGGACTTTTTGTTGTAATCACTCATTCTCACTTGATTATGTTGAAAATACCTTTTGTACAAACACGAAGCACCCTATTCTTGTTAACAAGCACATCTACACATCCTACGAATTAGGAAACCATTCAATTTCATTAAACAACGAGTATCTAATGATCATTAGCATTTGTTACAGGTATTTTCAGCTTAGTTATTCATTAATGTGTGCTTCTCTTGATTTCCTTCTAACAAGGCTGGACTTTTTGTTGCAATCACTGATTCTCACTTGATTATGTTGAAAATGACCTGTGTAGAAAAACAAAGCACTCTATTCTTGTTAACAAGAACATCTACACTTGCTAGGAATTAGAAAACCATTCAATTTCTTTAAACAACGAGTATCTAATGATCATTAGCATCTGTTACAAGTATTTTCAGCTTACTCACTCAATAATTTGTGCTTCTCTTGATTTCCTCCTAACAAGGCTGGACCTTTTGTTGTAATCACTCATTCTCACTTGATTATGTTGAAAATACCTTGTGTACATACCATAAGCACTCTATTCATGTTAACAAGCACAACTACACTTCCTTGGAATTGATACATTGTTCAATTTCATTAAACAACGAGTATCTAATGATCATTAGCATTTCTTACAAGTATTTTCAGCTGAATCACTCATTTATGTGTGCTTCTCTTGATTTCCTTCTAACAAGGCTGGACCTTTTGTTGTAATCACTCATTCTCACTTGATTATGTTGAAAATACCTTGTGTACAAACAATAAGCACTCTATTCATGTTAACAAGCACAACTACACTTCCTTGGAATTAGGAAAACGTTCAATTTCATCAAACCACGAGGATCTAATGATCATTAGCTTTTCTTACAAGTATTTTCAGCTTAATCACTCATTAATGTGTGCTTCTCTTGATTTCCTTCGAAAAAGGCGGGACTTTTTGTTGTAATCACTCATTCTCACTTGATTATGTTGAAAATACCTTGTGTACAAACACTAAGCACTCTATTCTTGTTAACAAGCACATCCACACATCCTAGGAATTAGGAAACCATTCGATTTCATTAAACAACGAGTATCTAATGATCATTAGCATTTGTTACAAAATTTTCAGCTTAATCACTCATTAATGTGTGCTTCTCTTGATTTCCTTCTAACAAGGCTGGACTTTTCTTGCAGTCACTCATTCTCACTTGATTATGTTGAAATACCTTGTGTACAAACACTAAGCACTCTATTCTTGTTAAAAAGCATCTACACATCCTAGGAATTAGGAAACCATTCGATTTCTTTAAACAATGAGTATCTAATGATCATTAGCATTTGTTACAACTATTTTCAGCTTAATGACTCATTAATGTGTGCTTCTCTGATTTCTTCTAACAAGGCTGACTTTTCCTTGCAGTCACTGATTCTCACTTGATTATGTTGAAATACCTTGTGTACAAACACGAATCACTCTATTCTTGTTAACAAGCACATCTACACTTCCTAGGAATTAGGAAACCATTCAATTTCATTAAACAACGAGTATCTATTGATCATTAGCATTTGTTACAATTATTTTCAGCTTAATCACACATTAATGTGTGCTTCT
>JAIRCJ010000233.1:0-14123 GCA_020883675.1 Bruguiera gymnorhiza | reverse complement strand
CTATTCTTGTTAACAAGCACATCTACACTTCCTAGGAATTAGGAAACCATTCAATTTCATTAAACAACGAGTATCTAATGATCATTAGCATTTCTTACAAGTATTTTCAGCTTAATCACTCATTAATGTGTGCTTCTCTTGATTTTATTCTAACAAGGCTGGACCTTTTGTTGTAATCACACATTCTCACTTTATTATGTTGAAAATAACTTGTGTACAAACAATATGCACTCTCTTCATGTTAAGAAGCACAACTACATTTCCTTGGAATTAGGAAACCGTTCAATTTCATTAAACAACCAGTATCTAATGATCATTCTTTTTCTTACAAGTATTTTCCGCTTAATCGCACATTAATGTGTGCTTGTCTTGATTTGCTTCTAACAAGGCTGGACCTTTAGTTGTAATGACTGATTCTCACTTGATTATGTTGAAAAAACCTTGTCTACAAACACAAACCACACTATTCTTGTTAACAAGCACATCTATACTTCCTAGGAATTAGGAAACCATTCAATTTCATTAAACAACGAGTATCTAATGATCATTCTCCTTTGTTACAAGTATTTTCAGCTTAATCACTCATTAATGTGTGCTTCTCTTGATTTCCAAATAACGAGGCTGGATTTTTTGTTGTAATCACTGATTCCTACTTGATTATGTTGAAAATACATTGCGTACAAACAATAAGGCCACTATTCTTGTCAACAAGCACATCTACAATACCTGGGAATTAGGAAACCATTCAATTTCATTAAACAATGAGTATCTAATGATCATTAGCATTTGTCACAAGTATTTTCAGCTTAATCACTCATTATTGTGTGCTTCTCTTGATGTCCTTCTAACAAGCCTGGACCTTTTGTTTGTAACCAGTCATTCTCACTGGATGATGTTGAAAATACCTTGTGTACAAACAAGAAGCACTCTCTTCATGTTAAGAAGCACAACTACATTTCCTTGGAATTAGGAACCGTTCAATTTCATTAAACAACGAGTATCTAATGATCATTAGCTTTTCTTTCAAGTATTTTCAGCTTAATCGCTCATTAATGTGTGCTTCTCTGATTTCCTTCTAACAAGGCTGGACCTTTTGTCGTAATCACTGATTCTCACTTGATTATGTTGAAAATACCTTGTGTACAAACACAAAGCACTCAATTTTTGTTAACAAGCACATCTATGCTTCCTAGGAATTAGGAAACCATTCAATTTCATTAAACAACGAGTATCTAAGGATCATTAGCATTTCTTACAAGTATTTTCAGCTTAATCACTCATTAATGTGTGCTTCTCTTGATTTCCTTCTAACAAGGCTGGACCTTTTGTTGTAATCACTCATTCTCACTTGATTATGTTCAAAATACCTTGTGTACAAACAATAGGCACTCTATTCATGTTAACAAGCACAACTACACTTCCTTGGTATTAGGAAACCGTTCAATTTCATTAAACAACGAGTATCTAATGATCATTAGCATTTCTTACAAGTATTTTCAGCTTAATCACCCATTAATGTGTGCTTCTCTTGATTTCCTTCTAACAAGGCCGGACCTTTTGTTGTAATCACTGATTCTCACTTGATTATATTGAAAATACCTTGTGTACAAACACTAAGGACTCTATTCTAGTTAACAAGCGCATCTACACTTCCTAGGAATTAGGAAACCATTCAATTTCATTAAACAACGAGTATCTAATGATCATTAGAATTTGTTACAAGTATTTTCAGCTTAATCACTCATTAATGTGTGCTTCTCTTGATTTCCTTCTAACATGGCTGGACCATTTGTTGTAATCACTAATTCTCACTTCATTATGTTGAAAATACTTTGTGTACAAACACTAAGCACTCTATTCTTGTTAACAAGCGCATCTACACTTCCTAGGAATTAGGAACCCGTTCAATTTCATTAAACAACGAGTATCTAATGAACATTAGCATTTCTTACAAGTATTTTCAGCTTAATCACTCATTAATGTGTGCTTCTCTGGATTTCCTTCTAACAAGGCTGGACCTTTTGTTGTAATCACTCATTCTCACTTGATTATGTTGAAAATACCTTGTGTAACAACAATAAGCACTCTCTTCATGTTAACAAGCACAACTACATTTCCTTGGAATTCGGAAACGGTTCAATTTCATTAAACAACGAGTGTCGAATGATCATTAGTTTTTCTTACAAGTATTTTCAGCTTAATCGCTCATTAATGTGTGCTTCTCTTCATTTCCTTCTAACAAGGCTGGACTTTTTGTTGTAATCACTCATTCTCACTTGATTATGTTGAAAATACCTTGTGTACAAACACTAAGCACTCTATTCTTGTTAACAAGCGCATCTACACTTCCTAGAAATTAGGAAACCGTTCAATTTCATTAAACAACGAGTATCTAATGATCATTGGCTTTTCTTTCAAGTATTTTCAGCTTAATCACTCATTAATGGGTGCTTCTCTTGATTTCCTTCTAACAAGGCTGGACCTTTTGCTGTAATCCCTCATTCTCACTTGATTATGTTGAAATACCTTGTGTACAAACACTAAGCACTCTATTCTTGTTAACAACCGCACTACACTTCCTAGGAATTAGGAAACCGTTCAATTTCATTAAAAAACGAGTATCTAATGATCATTAGCATTTCTTCCAAGTATTTTCAGCTTAATCACTCATTAATGTGTGCTTTCTCCCGATTTCCTTCTGAGAAGGCTGGTCATTTTGTTGTAATCAGTCATTCTCACTTGACTATGATGAAAATACCTTGTGACAAACACTGAGCACCCCATTCTTGTTAACAAGCACATCTACACTTCCTAGGAATTAGGAAAACCATTCAATTTCATTAAACAACGAGTATCTTATAATCATTAGCTTTTCTTACAAGTATTTTCAGCTTAATCACTCATTAATGTGTGCTTCTCTTGATTTCCTTCTAACAAGGCTGGACCATTTGTTGTAATCACTGATTCTCACTTGATTATGTTGAAAATACCTTGTGTACAAACACTAAGCACTCTATTCTTGTTAACAAGCGCATCTACACTTCCTAGGTATTAGGAAACCGTTCAATTTCATTAAACAACGAGTATCTAATGATCATTAGCATTTCTTACAAGTATTTTCAGCTTAATCACTCATTAATGTGTGCTTCTCTTGATTTCCTTCTAACAAGGCTGGACCTTTTGTTGTAATCACTGATTCTCACTTGATTATGTTGAAAATACCTTGTGTACAAACACTAAGCACTCTATTCTTGTTAACAAGCACATCTACACTTCCTAGGAATTAGGAAACCATTCAATTTCTTTAAACAACGAGTATCTAATGATCATTAGCATTTCTTACAAGTATTTTCAGCTTAATCACTTATTAGTGTGTGCTTCTCCTGATTTCCTTCTGAGAAGGCTGGACCTTTTGTTGTAATCACTCATTCTCACTTGATTATGTTGAAAATACCTGGTGTACAAACACTAAGCACCCTATTCTTTTTAAGAAGCACATCTACACTTCCTAGGAATTAGGAAACCATTCAATTTCATTAAACAACGAGTAGCTAATAATCATTAGCATTTGTTACAAGTATTTTCGGCTTAATCACTCATTAATGTGTGCTTTCTTGATTTCCTTCTAACATGGCTGGACCATTTGTTGTAATCACTGATTCTCACTTGATTATGTTGAAAATACTTTGTGTACAAACACTAAGCACTCTATTCTTGTTAACAAGCGCACCTACACTTCCTAGGTATTAGGAAACCGTTCAATTTCATTAACTAACGAGTATCTAATGATCATTAGCATTTCGTACAAGTATTTTCAGCTTAATCACTCATTAATGTGTGCTTCTCTTGATTTCCTTCTAACAAGGTTGGACCTTTTGTTGTAATCACTCATTCTCACTTGATTATGTTGAAAATACCTTGTGTACAAACAATAAGCACTCTCTTCATGTTAACAAGCACAACTACATTTCCTTGGAATTAGGAAACCGTTCAATTTCATTAAACAACGAGTATCTAATGATCATTAGCTTTTCTTTCAAGTATTTTCAGCTTAATCACTCATTAATGTGTGCTTCTCTTGATTTCCTTCTAACAAGGCTGGACCTTTTGTTGGAATCACTGATTCTCACTTGATTTTGTTGAAAATACCTTGTGTACAAACACTAAGCACTCTATTCTTGTTAACAAGCGCATCTACACTTCCTAGGTATTAGGAAACCGTTCAATTTCATTAAATAACGAGTATCTAATGATCATTAGCATTTCTTACAAGTATTTTCAGCTTAATCACTCATTAATGTGTGCTTCTCTTGATTTCCTTCTAACAAGGCTGGACCTTTTGTTGTAATCAGTCATTCTCACTTGATTATGTTGAAAATACCTTGTGTACAAACAATAAGCACTCTCTTCATGTTAACAAGCACAACTACATTTCCTTGGAATTAGGAAACCGTTCAATTTCATTAAACAACGAGTATGTAATGATCATTAGCTTTTCTTTCAAGTATTTTCAGCTTAATCACTCATTAATGTCTGCTTCTCTTGATTTCCTTCTAACAAGGCTGGACCTTTTGTTGCAATCGCTGATTCTCACTTGATTATGTTGAAAATACCTTGTGTACAACAATAAGCACTCTATTCATGTTAGCAAGCCCATCGACACTTCCTAGGAGTTAGGAAACCATTCAATTTCATTAAATAACGAGTATCTAATGATAATTAGCATTTCTTACAAGTATTTTCAGCTTAATCGCTCATTAATGTGTGCTTCTCTTGATTTCCTTCTAGCAAGGCTAGACCTTCTGTTGCAATCACTCATTCTCACTTGATTATGTTTAAAATACCTTGCGTACAAACAATAAGCACTCTCTTCATGATAACAAGCACATCTACACTACCTTGGTATTAGGAAACCATTCAATTTCATTAAACTACGAGTATCTAATGATCATTACCATTTCTTACAAGTATTTTAGGCTTAATCACTCATTAATTTGTGCTTCTCATGATTTCCGTCGAACAAGGCTGGACCTTTTGTTGTAATCACCGATTCTCACTTGATTATGTTGAAAATACCTTGTGTACAAACGCTACGCACTCTATTCTTGTTAACAAGCGCATCTACAATTCCTAGGAATTAGGAAACCATTCAATTTCATTAAACAATGAGTATCTAATGATCATTAGCATTTGTTACAAGTATTTTCAGCTTAATCACTCATTAACGTGTGCTTCTCTTGATTTCCTTCTAACAAGGCTGCACCTTTTGTTGTAATCACTGATTCTCACTAGATTATGTTGAAAATACCTTGTGTACAAACACTAAGCACTCTATTCTTGTTAACAACCGCATCTACACTTTCTAGGAATTAGGAAACCGTTCAATTTCATTAAACAACGAGTATCTAACGATCATTAGCATTTCTTACAAGTATTTTCAGCTTAATCACTCATTAATGTGTGCTTCTCCCGATTTCCTTCTGAGAAGGCTGGTCATTTTGTTGTAATCACTCATTCTCACTTGACTATGTTGAAAATACCTTGTGTACAAACACTAAGCACCCTATTCTTGTTAACAAGCACATCTAAATTTCCTAGGAATTAGGAAACTGATGAGAACCGTAGACATGAAGGGTGGAAGGCTTCAAAGGATGCAAAAAGTCCATTGCACATTCTAGAAGGCCCAATAACACGAGCTAGGGCCTCAATGGATGCAAGAGGTCCATTGCACATTCCAGAAGGCCGAGGTAGGGCCAGAAAGATTAAAGAAGCACTAAATGGGCTGATTAAGGATGCTCAGGCCAACCCAGCTTCAAATGGTGCGAATTTAAACTTGGAAGAGAGTCCAGGCCTTATTAATATCATTAGAGTAATTAAAGTGTTAGGACTAATAATAGTAGTAACTCCAAATTAGGAGTTTATTTTCCATATAAGAATTTGTACCTAGATAGGAATTCCGCCTAAATAAGGAATTGTCCTAACTAGGAATTTATGCCTCTTTAGGATTGCTATCTTAGCCTATAAATAGGCACCCCTTGTAAGCTTTGGAAATCAGACAATCAAGAAATCAGACAACTTTCAGTGAAATAGAAAGCAAGGGTTTCTCCCTCGGTTCTTTTAAGAACTAAAGAACTTATCAAGAGGTTATCCTTCTTGTGGCGTTCAAATCGACTTATCACTCCCAATCCCTTTCTTTTCTGGAGTGTGGCGTCCATATCCTTCTTGAATACCCTAAGTTTGTGTTCCTTCGAATATTGGGTCTAGGGTTTGTGTTATTAACTCTGATTTAGCTTTCCTGGTTGTTCTTTGATTCATTGTGTGCGTTGGATCCCTAAGCCACGTCTTTTTGGGGTTTTCCGCATCAGTTGGTATCAGAGCCTGGCTCTAAATCAGTTGGCTCTAAATCAGAAAAAATAAAAAAAAAATAGTATGACTTCGAAACACAAAGGTGCTGCTATGGAGGGAGCTGTGGACATGTCATTCATGATCAAAGCTATGCAACAACAATTTGAGCACATGAATACCAGATTTGATGATATGAGTGAGAGGATGGAGGAGCAAGCTAATACAATAGCAGAGTTGCAGAGGAGGCACGAAGAATATGAGGCTTCTAAAGCTAGAAGGCAATTGAGACGTGCCTATGACCACGAAGATGATGATTCTGTGCCATCATCAGAGGGTGAAAGTGATGGAGAGAAGTATCCGGTTAATGGAGTAGCTCTCATCACAAGGCAAGCATTGAATGTGCAAGTAAAAGAAGAAAATGAGGGGCAACGAGGTAACATCTTTCAGACGAGATGTCTCATCAAAGATAAGGTATGTAGTATGATTATTGATGGTGGAAGTTGCACCAATCTTGCTAGCACCACTATGGTTGAGAAGCTGAATTTACCTACTATGAAGCATCCTAAACCATATAAGCTTCAATGGATGAATGAGAGTGGTGAAGTTAAAGTAGATAAGCAAGTGCACGTGTCATTTTCTATTGGAAGGTATCACGATGAAGTTTTATGTGATGTTGTACCTATGCAAGCAAGCCATATTCTATTAGGAAGGCCATGGCAGTTTGACAGACGAGTTATGCACGATGGATTCAAGAATCGATATTCCTTTGTAATGAATGATAAACCCGTCACTCTTGTACCATTATCACCTCAACAGGCTTATGAGGATCAATTAAGGATTAAAACTGAGAGTGAACAGAAAAGAGAGATGGAAAAAAGAGAAAAGAGAGGAGAAAACATGAGAACACAAGAGAAAGAGAAGAAAACAGAAAGTTCCTATGCAAAAGAAAGTGATGTACAAAGAGCAATTTTTGCCAAACAACCTATGATCATACTTTTGTACAAAAAGGCTTCTTTTAACACTAACAAGCTTGAACCATCTTTGCCTAGTACTATTGTTGTTCTATTGCAGGAATTTGAAGATGAATTCCATGATGATGTCCCAAGTGGATTGCTACCTAAGAGAGGAATTAAGAATCAAATTGTTTTCATCCCTGGTGCATCCATGCCAAACCGGTCAGCATATAAGAGTAATCTTGAGGAGACAAAGGAGCATAAAAGACAGGTTGAAGAACTTATTTTCAAAGGATATGTGAGGGAAAGCATGAGTCATTATGTACTTCCTATCCTACTTGTACGAGGAAAGTTGAACAGAAGGCATGCCAAGTGGATCAAATTCATTCAGACCTTTCCCTACGTCATCAAGTATAAACAAGGTGATGATTCGAGGACGAATCTTTTTGAGGAAAGGGGGAATGATGAGAACCGTAGACATGAAGGGTGGAAGGCTTCAAAGGATGCAAAAAGTCCATTGCACATTCTAGAAGGCCCAATAACACGAGCTAGGGCTTCAATGGATGCAAGAGGTCCATTGCACATTCCAGAAGGCCGAGGTAGGGCCAGAAAGATTAAAGAAGCACTAAATGGGCTGATTAAGGATGCTCAGGCCAACCCAGCTTCAAATGGTGCGAATTTAAACTTGGAAGAGAGTCCAGGCCTTATTAATATCATTAGAGTAATTGAAGTGTTAGGAGTAATAATAGTAGTAACTCCAAATTAGGAGTTTATTTTCCATATAAGAATTTGTACCTAGATAGAAATTCCGCCTAAATAAGGAATTGTCCTAACTAGGAATTTATGCCTCTTTAGGATTGCTATCTTAGCCTATAAATAGGCACCCCTTGTAAGCTTTGGAAATCAGACAATCAAGAAATCAGACAACTTTGAGTGAAATAGAAAGCAAGGGTTTTTCTCCCTCGGTTCTTTTAAGAACTAAAGAACTTATCAAGAGGTTTTCTTCTTGTGGCGTTCAAATCGACTTATCACTCCCAATTCCTTCCTTTTCTGGAGTGTGGCGTCCATATCCATCTTGAATACCCTAGGTTCGTGTTCCTTCGAATATTGGGTCTAGGGTTTGTGTTATTAAACTCTGATTTAGCTTTCCTGGTTGCTCTTTGATTCATTGTGTGCGTTGGATCCCTAAGCCACGTCTTTTTGGGGTTTTCCGCATCAGAAACCATTCAATTTCATTAAACAACGAGTATCTAATGATCATTAGCATTTGTTACAAGTATTTTCAGCTTAATCACTTATTAATGTGTGCTTCTCTTGATTTCCTTCTAACAAGGCTGGACTTGTTGTTGTAATCACTGATCCTCACTTGATTATGTTGAAAATACCTTGTGTACAAACACTAAGCACTCTATTCTTGTTAACAAGCCCATCTACACTTCGTAGGAATTAGGAAGCCATTCAATTTCATTAAACAACGAGTATCTAATGATCATTAGCATTTCTTACAAGTATTTTCAGCTTAATCACTCATTAATGTGTGCTTCTCTTGATTTCCTTCTAACAAGGCTGGACCTTTTGTTCTAATCACTCATTCTCACCCGATTATGTTGAAAATACCTTGTGTACAAACAATAAGCACTCTCTTCATGTTAACAAGCGCAACTACATTTCCTTGGAATTAGGAAACCGTTCCATTTCATTAAACAACGAGTATCTAATGATCATTAGCTTTTCGTTCAAGTATTTTCAGCTTAATCACTCATTAATGTGTGCTTCTCTTGATTTCCTTCTAAGAAGGCTGGACCTTTTGTTGCAATCACGGATTCTCACTTGATTATGTTGAAAATACCTTGTGTACAAACAATAAGCACTCTCTTCATGTTAACAAGCACAACTACATTTCCTTGGAATTAGGAAACTGTTCAATTTCATTAAACAACGAGTATCTAATAATCATTAGCTTTTGTTACAAGTATTTTCGGCTTAATCACTCATTAATGTGTGCTTTTCTTGATTTCCTTCTAACATGGCTGGACCATTTGTTGTAATCACTGATTCTCACTTGATTATGTTGAAAATACTTTGTGTACAAACACTAAGCACTCTATTCTTGTTAACAAGCGCACCTACACTTCCTAGGTATTAGGAAACCGTTCAATTTCATTAAATAACGAGTATCTAATGATCATTAGCATTTCTTACAAGTATTTTCAGCTTAATCACTCATCAATGTGTGCTTCTCTTGATTTCCTTCTAACAAGGCTGGACCTTTTGTTGTAATCAGTCATTCTCACTTGATTATGTTGAAAATACCTTGTGTACAAACAATAAGCACTCTCTTCATGTTAACAAGCACAACTACATTTCCTTGGAATTAGGAAACCGTTCAATTTCATTAAACAACGAGTATCTAATGATCATTAGCTTTTCTTTCAAGTATTTTCAGCTTAATCACTCATTAATGTGTGCTTCTCTTGATTTCCTTCTAACAAGGCTGCACCTTTTGTTGTAATCACTGATTCTCACTTGATTATGTTGAAAATACCTTGTGTACAAACACTAAGCACTCTATTCTTGTTAACAACCGCATCTACACTTCCTAGGAATTAGGAAACCATTCAATTTCATTAAACAACGAGTATCTAATGATCATTAGCATTTCTTACAAGTATTTTCAGCTTAATCACTTATTAGTGTGTGCTTCTCCCGATTTCCTTCTGAGAAGGCTGGTCATTTTGTTGTAATCACTCATTCTCACTTGACTATGTTGAAAATACCTGGTGTACAAACACTAAGCACCCTATTCTTTTTAACAAGCACATCTACACTTCCTAGGAATTAGGAAACCATTCAATTTCATTAAACAACGAGTATCTAATAATCATTAGCTTTTGTTACAAGTATTTTCAGCTTAATCACTCATTAATGTGTGCTTCTCTTGATTTCCTTCTAACATGGCTGGACCATTAGTTATCAATCACTGATTCTCACTTGATTATGTTGAAAATACTTTGTGTAGAAACACTAAGTACTCTATTCTTGTTAACAAGCGCATCAACACTTCCTAGGTATTAGGAAACCGTTCAATTTCATTAAATAACGAGTATCTAATGATCATTAGCATTTCTTACAAGTATTTTCAGCTTAATCACTCATTAATGTGTGCTTCTCTTGATTTCCTTCTAACAAGGCTGGACCTTTTGTTGTAATCAGTCATTCTCACTTGATTATGTTGAAAATACCTTGTGTACAAACAATAAGCACTCTCTTCATGTTAACAAGCACAACTACATTTCCTTGGAATTAGGAAACCGTTCAATTTCATTAAACAACGAGTATCTAATGATCATTAGCTTTTCTTTCAAGTATTTTCAGCTTAATCACTCATTAATGTCTGCTTCTCTTGATTTCCTTCTAACAAGGCTGGACCTTTTGTTGCAATCGCTGATTCTCACTTGATTATGTTGAAAATACCTTGTGTACAACAATAAGCACTCTATTCATGTTAGCAAGCCCATCGACACTTCCTAGGAGTTAGGAAACCATTCAATTTCATTAAATAACGAGTATCTAATGATAATTAGCATTTCTTACAAGTATTTTCAGCTTAATCGCTCATTAATGTGTGCTTCTCTTGATTTCCTTCTAGCAAGGCTAGACCTTCTGTTGTAATCACTCATTCTCACTTGATTATGTTTAAAATACCTTGTGTACAAACAATAAGCACTCTCTTCATGATAACAAGCACATCTACACTACCTTGGTATTAGGAAACCATTCAATTTCATTAAACTACGAGTATCTAATGATCATTACCATTTCTTACAAGTATTTTAGGCTTAATCACTCATTAATGTGTGCTTCTCTTGATTTCCTTCTAACAAGGCTGGACCTTTTGTTGTAATCACTGATTCTCACTTGATTATGTTGAAAATACCTTGTGTACAAACACTAAGCACTCTATTCTTGTTAACAACCGCATCTACACTTCCTAGGAATTAGGAAACCGTTCAATTTCATTAAACAACGAGTATCTAATGATCATTAGCATTTGTGTCAAGTATTTTCAGCTTACTCACTCATTAATGTGTGCTTCTCTTGATTTCCTTCTAACAAGGCTGGACTTTTTGTTGTAATCACTGATTCTCACTTGATTATGTTGAAAATACCTTGTGTACAAACACTAAGCACTCTATTCTTGTTAACAAGCACATCTACACTTCCTAGGAATTAGGAAACCATTCCATTTCATTAAACAACGAGTATCTAACGATCATTAGCATTTGTTACAAGTATTTTCAGCTTAATGACTCATTAATGTGTGCTTCTCTTGATTTCCTTCTAACGAGGCTGGACTTTTTGTTGTAATCACTGATTCTCACTTGATTATGTTGAAAAAACCTTGTGTACAAACACTAAGCACTCTATTCTTGTTAACACGCACAACTACACTTCCTAGGAATTAGGAAACCATTCAATTTTATTAAACAACGCGTATCTAATGATCATTAGCATTTCATACAAGTATTTTCAGCTTAATCACTCATTAATGTGTGCTTCTCTTGATTTCCTTCTAACAAGGCTAGACCTTTTGTTGTAATCACTCATTCTCACTTGATTATGTTGAAAATACCTTGTGTGCAAACAATAAGCACTCTATTGATGTTAACAAGCACAACTACACTTCCTAGGAATTAGGAAACCATTCAATTTCAGTAAAGAACGAGTATCTAATGATCATTAGCATTTGTTACAATAATTTTCAGCTTAATCACTCATTAATGTGTGCTTCTCTTGATTTCCTTCTAACAAGGTTGGACTTTTTGTTGTAATCACTCAGTCTCACTTGATTATGTTGAAAATACCTTGTGTACAAACACTATGCACTCTATTCGTGTTAACAAGCACATCTACACTTCCTAGGAATTAGGAAACCATTCAATTTCATTAAACAACGAGTGTCTAATGATCATTAGCATTTTTTAGAAGTATTTTCAGCTTAATCACTCATTAATGTGTGCTTCTCTTGATTTCCTTCTAACAAGGCTGGTCTTTTTGTTCTAATCACTGATTCTCACTTGATTATGTTGAAAATACCTTGTGTACAAACACAAAGCACTCTATTCTTGTTAACAAGCACATCTACACTTCCTAGGAATTAGGAAACCATTCAATTTCATTAAACAACGAGTGTCTAATGATCATTAGCATTTTTTAGAAGTATTTTCAGCTTAATCACTCATTAATGTGTGCTTCTCTTGATTTCCTTCTAACAAGGCTGGTCTTTTTGTTCTAATCACTGATTCTCACTTGATTATGTTGAAAATACCTTGTGTACAAACACAAAGCACTCTATTCTTGTTAACAAGCACATCTACACTTCCTAGGAATTAGGAAACCATTCAATTTCTTTAAACAACGAGTATCTAATGATCATTAGCATTTCTTACATGTATTTCCAGCTTAATCACTCATTAATGTGTGCTTCTCTTGATTTCCTTCTAACCAGGCTGGACTTCTTGTTGTAATCACTCTTTCTCAGTTGTTTACGTAGAAAATACCTTGCGTACAAACAATAAGGACACAATTCATGTTAACAAGCACATCTACACTACCTTGGAATTAGGAAACCGTTCAATTTCATTAAACAACGAGTATCTAAAGATCATTGGCAGTTCTTACAAGTATTTTCAGCCTAATCACTCATTAACCTGTGCTTCCCTTGATTTCCTTCTAACAAGGCTGGACCTTTTCTTGTATTCACTGATTCTCACTTGATTATGTTGAAAATACCTTGCATACAAACAATAAGCACTCCATTCATGTTAACAAGCACAACAACACTTCCTTGGAATTAGCAAACCGTTCAATTTTATTAAACAACGAGTATCTAATGATCATTAGCTTTTCTTTCAAGTATTTTATGCTTAATCACTCATTAATGTGTGCTTGTCTTGATTTCCTTCTAACAAGGCTGACTTTTTGCTGTAATCACTCATTCTCACTTGATTATGTTGAAAATACCTTGTGTAGAAACCCTAAGCTCTCTATTCTTGTTAACAAGCACATCTACACTTCCTAGGAATTAGGAAACCATTCAATTTCATTAAACAACGAGTATCTAATCATCAGTAGCATTTGTTACAAGTATTTTCTGCATAATCGCTCATTAATGTGTGCTTCTCTTGATTTACTTCTAACAACGCTGGACATTTTGTTGTAATCACTAATTGTCACTAGATTATGTTGAAAATACCTTGTGTACAACACTAAGCACTCTATTCTTGTTAACAAGCACATCTACACTTCGTAGGAATTAGGAAACCATTGAATTTCGTTAAACAACAAGTATCTAATGATCATTAGCACTTCTTACAAGTATTTTCAGCTTAATCACTCATTAATGGTGTGCTTCTTCTGATTTCCTTCTAACAAGGCCGGACCTTTTGTTGTATCCCTCATTCTCATTCTTTCTGTAGAAAATACCATGTGTGCAAACAATAAGCACTCTCTTATTTAACAAGCACTCTACACTACCTTGGATTTAGGAAACCATTCATTAAGCAACGAGTATCTAATGATCATTAGCATTTCTTAAGTATTTTTGGTTAATCACTCATTACAGTGTGCTTCTCATGATTTCCTTCTAATAAGGCTGGGCCTTTTGTTGTAATCACTCATCTCACTTGATTATGTTGAAAATACCTTGTGTACAAACACTAAGCACTCTATTCTTGTTAACAAGCACATCTACACATCCTGTAATTAGGAAACCTTTCAATTTCATTGAACAACAAGTATCTAATGATGATTAGCATTTCTTAC
>JAIRCJ010000215.1:129101-224697 GCA_020883675.1 Bruguiera gymnorhiza | reverse complement strand
TTTATAATATTTATCCACAAAAGTGTATTTTACACAATTGAATTCATTACTTGTATTTTTGTTCAATTAACATATTCAAATATTATGTTTTTCTCACCATTCAAATGCAATCCATTAGCAATAAATTTATAAATTTAAGCATTGCACTTTTACAATTTTTAGAATATAAAGTTCTATAGGGATAAATGCATTGTTAAAAATCAACTTGAATTTAACTTTTGTAATTTTTTTAATTGTCTCCTTTAAGACAATGCTATTTGAAATATTTATATAATTTTAGTCTAATAAAATATTACTTAAAAAAAAGCAAATGCAATGGACTCTAATAAGAAGTTTCCCCCACTCCCCCAAAAGCAATATGTTTGACCCAACAATAAAGCTTGGGATTACTATTTATAATATTCGTCACAAAAGTATTATTTTACACATTTGAGTCCATTACCTTGTATTTTTGTTTAATTAACATATTCAAATATTATATTTTTTTTCACCATTCAAAAAGCAATGACATTAACAATAAATTTAAAGATCAAAACATTTCATTTTTTCAACTTTTAGAATTTTAAAGTCTTATAAGGATAAATGCATCGTTAATAATTAGTTCAATTTAAATTTTGTACTTTTTTTTTAATTCTTCTCCTTTGCCAAATACTATTTGAAATGATTTAAGTAATTTCAGTCTACAAATATATTACTAAGGAAAAAGTAAATGCAATGGACTCTAATAAGAAATTTCCCCACTCCTCCTCAAGAGCAATACACTTGACCTAACATTGAAGCTTGGGATTGCTATTTATAATATTCATCTACTAAAGTGTATTTTATACAATTGAGCTCCATTACTTGTATTTTTATTCAATTAATATATTCAATATTATGTTTTTCTCACCATTCAAATGAATGACATTAACAATATATTTAAAAATCAAAACATTGCATTTTTTCAACTTTTAGAATTTTATTGTCTTAAAGGGATAAAATGCATTGTTACAATCAGTTAAATTTAAATTTTGTAATTTTCTTAATTGTCTACTTTGCGACAATGCTATATGAAAATTATTTCTATCATTTTTAGTCTACAAACATATTACTTGAGAAAAAAACTAATACAGTGGACTCTAATAAGAGATTCCCCACTCCACTTAAGAGCAATATGCTTGACTCAACATTAAAGCTTGGCATTGCCTATTTATAATATTTGTCCACTAAAGCTTATTTTATTTAATTTAAATATACTTGTCTACTAACATATTACTTAAGAAAAAGTTAATATAATGGACTCTAATAAGAAGTATCCCCACTCCCCTTAAGTGCAATATGCTTGAACCCACATTAAAGCTTGGGATTGCTATATAAAATACTCATCCATTAGAGTGTATTTTATACAATTGAGTCCATTACTTGCTTTTTTGTCCAATTAACATATTCAGATATTTTGTTTTTCTCACCATCCAAATTGCACTAGCTTCATAATAAATTTTAAAAATCAAAAACATTGCATTTTTGCAACTTTTAGAATTTTAAAGTCTGATAAGGATAATGCATTGTTAATAATCTACTAAATTTAAATTTTGTAATTTTTTAATTGTCTCCTTTGCTACAATACTATATGAAATGATTTATATATTTTTAGTCTATAGACATATTACTTAAGAAAAAGCTAATACAATGGACTCTAATAAGAAGTTTCCCCACTTCCCTCAAGAGCAATATGCTTGACCCGACTTTAATGCTTGGGATTGCTATTTATAATATTCATCCACTAAAGTGTATTTTATACAATTGGGTCGATTTCATGTATTTTTGTTCAATTAACATATTTAAATATTATGTTTTTCTCACCATTCAAAATGCACTAGCATTAATAATAAATTTAAAAATCATAACATTGCATTTTTTCAACTTTTAGAATTTTAAACTCTGATAGGGTTATGCATTGTTAATAATCTACTAAATTTAAAATTTGTAATTTTCTTAATTATCTCCTTTGCTACAATACTATATGAAATGATTTATATATTTTTAGCCAACAGACATGTTACTTAATAAAAAGCTAATACAATGGATTCTAATAAGAAGCTTTCCTACTCCCCTCAAGAGCAATATGCTTGACCTAACATTAAAGCTTAAAATTGCTATTTATAATATTCATCCACAAAAGTGCATTTTACATAATTGAGTCCATGACTTGTATTTTTGTTCAATTAACATATTCAAATATTATGTTCTTCTCACCGTTCAAATGAAATGACATTAACAATAAATTTAAAAATCAAAACATTGCATTTTTTGAACTTTTAGAATTTTAATGCATTGTTAACAATTAGTTGAATTAACTTTTGTAATTTTTTTAATTGTCTCCTTTGCGACAATGCTATATGAAATGATTTTTATAAGTTTAGTCTACAAATATATTACTGTGGAAGAAGCAAATGCAATGGACTCTAATAAGAAGTTTCTCCACTCCTTATAAGAGTAATATGCTTGACCCAACATTGAAATTTGGGATTGCTATTTATAATATTTATCTACAAAAATGTATTCATACAATTGAGTCCATTACTTGCATTTTTGTTAAATTAGCATCTTCAAATATTATGTTTTTCTCACCGTTCAAATGAAACGGCATTAACAATAAATTTCAAAATCAAAATATTGCATTTTTTCAACTTTTAGAATTTTAATGTGTTAAGGGGATAAATGCATTGTTAACAATCACTTGAATCTAAATTTTGTAATTTTCTCAATTGTCCCCTTTGCGACAATGTTATATGAAATGATTTCTATAATTTTAGTTTGCAAACATATTACTTAAGAAAAAGCTAATACAATGGACTCTAATAACAAGTTTCCCCAATCCCCTCAAGACCAATATGCTTAACCCAACATTAAAGCTAGGGACTGCTATTTATAATATTCATCTACAAAAGTGTATTTTACACAATTGAGTCCATTACTTGTATTTTTGTTCAATTAACATATTCAAATATTATGTTTTTCTCATCATTCAAAATGCACTAGCACTAACAATAAATTTAAAAGTCAAAACATGGCATTTTTTCAACATTTAGTATTTTAAAGTTTGATAGGGATAAATGCATTGTTAATAATTAGTTAAATTTAAAATTTGTACTTTTTTTCATTCTCTCCTTTGCCACAATGCAATTTGAATTGATTTATAAATTTTAGTCTACAAATATATTATTGAAGAAAAAGCAAATGCAATGAACTCTAATAAAATGTTTCCCCACTCCCCTCAAGAGCAATATGCTTGACCCAACATTGAAGTTTGGGATTGCTATTTATAATATTTATCTACAAAAATGTATTTTATACAATTGAATCCATTACTTGCATTTTTGTTAAATTAACATATTTAAATATTATGTTTTTCTCACCATTCAAATGAAACGACATTAACAATAAATTTCAAAATCAAAACATTGCATTTTTTCAACTTTTAGAATTTTAATGTGTTAAGGGGATAAATGCATTGTTAACAATCACTTGAATCTAAATTTTGTAATTTTCTCAATTGTCCCCTTTTCGGCAATGCTATATGAAATGATTTCTATAATTTTAGTTTGCAAACATATTACTTAAGAAAAAGCTAATACAATGGACTCTAATAACAAGTTTCCCCAATCCCCTCAAGACAAATATGCTTGACCCAACATTAAAGCTAGGGACTGTTATTTGTAATATTCATCCACAAAAGTGTATTTTACACAATTAAGTTTATTACTTGTATTTTTCTTCAATTAACATATTCAAATATTATGTTTTTCTCATCATTCAAAATGCATTAGCATTAACAATAAATTTAAAAGTCAAAACATGGCATTTTTTCAACATTTAGTAATTTAAACTCTGATAGGGATAAATGCATTGTTAATAATTAGTTGAATTTAAAATTTGTACTTTTTTTCATTCTTTCCTTTGCCGCAATGCAATTTGAATTGATTTATATAATTTTAGTCTACAAATATATTATTGAAGAAAAAGCAAATGCAATGAACTCTAATAAAATGTTTCCCCACTCCCCTTAAGAGCAATATGCTTGACCCAACATTGAAGTTTGGGATTGCAATTTATAATATTTATCTACAAAAATGTATTTTATACAAATGAGTCCATTACTTGCATTTTTGTTAAATTAACATATTCAAATATTATGTTTTTCTCACCGTTCAAATGAAATGACATTAACAATAAATTTCAAAATCAAAACATTGAATTTTTTCAAATTTTAGAATTTTAATGTGTTAAAGGGATAAATGCATTGTTAACAATCAAGTGAATCTAAAGTTTGTAATTTTTTTAATTGTCTCCTCTACGGCAATGATATATGAATTGATTTCTATAATTTTAGTTTACAAACATATTACTTAAGAAACAGCTAATCCAATGGACTCTAATAAGAAGTTTCCCCACTCCTCTCAAGAGCAATATGCTTGGCCCAACATTAAAGCTTGGGATTGCTATTTATAATATTCTTCCACTAAAGTGTATTTTATACAATTGAGTCTATTACTTGTATTTTTGTTCAATTGACATATTCAAATATTATGTTTTTCTCACCATTCAAAATGCACTAGCATTAATAATAAGTTTAAAAATTAGAACATTGCATTTTTTCAACTTTTAGAATTTTAAAGTATGATAGAGATAAATGCATTGTTAATAATCTACTGAATTTAAATTTTGTAATTTTCTTCATTGTCACCTTTGCTATAATACTATATGAAATGATTTATATATTTTTAGTCTACAAACATATTACTTAAGAAAAAGCTAATACAATGGACTCTAATAAGAAGTTTCCCACTCCCCTCAAGAGCAATATGCTTGACCTAACATTAAAACTTAAGATTGCTATTTATAATATTCATCCACTAAAGTGTATATTATACAATCGAGTCCATTACTTGTAATTTTGCTCAATTAACATATTCAAATATTATATTTTTCTCACCATTGAAAATGCACGAGCATTAACAATAAATTTAAAATTCAAAATATTGCATTTTTTCAACTTTTAGAATTTTAAAATCTGATAAGGATAAATGCATTATTAATAATCTACTTAATTTAAATTTTGTAATTTTATGAATTGTTTCCTTTGCTACAATACTATATGAAATGATTTATATATTTTTAGTCTACAAACATACTACTTAAGAAAAAGCTAATACAATGAACTCTAATAAGAAGTTTCTCAACTCCTCTCAAGAGCAATATTGACCCAACATTAAAGCTTGGGATTGCTATTTATAATATTCATCCACTTAAGTGTATTTTACACAATTGAGTCCATTACTTGTTTTTTTGTCCAATTAACATATTTAGATATTCTGTTTTTCTCACCATTCAAATTGCACTAACATTAACAATAAATTTCAAAATCAAAATATTGCATTTTTTCAACTTTTAGAATTTTAATGTGTTAAAAGGATAAATGCATTGTTAACAATCACTTGACTCTAAATTTTGTAATTTTCTCATTTATCTCCTTCGCGGCAATGCTATATGAAATGATTTTTATAATTTTAGTCTACAAACATATTACTTAAGAAAAAACTAATGCAATGGACTCTAATAAGAAGTTTTCCAACTCCCCTCAAGAGCAATATGCTTGACCCAACATTAAACTTTGGGATTACTATTTATAATATTCTTCCACTAAAATGTATTTTATATAATTGAGTCTATTACTTGTATTTTTGTTCAATTAACATATTCAAATATTATGTTTTTCTCACCATTCAAAATGCACTAGCACTAACAATAAATTTAAAAGTCAAAATATGGCATTTTTTCAACATTTAGTATTTTAAACTCTGATAGGAATAAATTAATTGTTAATAATTAGTTGAATTTAAAATTTCTACTTTTTTTAATTCTCTCCTTTGCCACAATGCAATTTGAATTGATTTATATAATTTTAGTCTACAAATATATTATTGAAGAAAAAGCAAATGCAATGAACTCTAATACGATGTTTCCCCACTCCCCTAAAGAGCAATGCGCTTGACCTAACATTGATGTTTGGGATTGCTATTTATAATATTTATCTACAAAAATGTATTTTATACAATTGAGTCCATTACTTGCATTTTTGTTAAATTAACATTTTCAAAAATTATGTTTTCCTCACCGTTCAAATGAAACGACATTAACAATAAATTTCAAAATCAAAACATTGCATTTTTTCAACTTTTAGAATTTTAATGTGTTAAGGGGATAAATGCATTGTTAACAATCACTTGAATCTAAATTTTTTTAATTTTGTCAATTGTCCCTTTTGCGGCAATGCTATATGAAATGATTTCTATAATTTTAGTCTGCAAAGATATTACTTAAGAAAAAACTAATGCAATAGACTTTAATAAGAAGTTTCCCCACTCCCCTCAAGAGCAATACACTTGACCCAACATTGAAGCATGGGATTGCTATTTATAATATTCATCTACAAAAGTGTATTTTACACAATTAAGTCCATTACTTCTATTTTTGTTCAATTAACATATTCAAATATTATGTTTTTCTCACCGTTAAAATGAAATAGCATTAGCAATAAATTTCAAAATCAAAACGTTGCATTTTTTCAACTTTTAGAATTTTAATGTTTTAAAGGGATAAATGCATTGTTAACAATCAGTTGAATTTAAATTTTGTAATTTTCATAATTGTCTCCTTTGCAGTAATGCTATATGAAATGACTTATTTAATTTTAGTCTATAAACATATTACTTAAGAAAAAAACTAATGCAATGGACTCTAATAAGATGTTTCCCCACTTCCCTCAAGAGGAATATGCTTACCCTAACATTAAAGCTTGGGATTGATATTTATAATATTTATCGACTAAAGTGTATTTTATACAATTGATTCCATTACTTGAATATTTGTTCAATTAACATATTCAAATATTATGATTTTCTCACCATTCAAAATGCACTAGCATTAACAATAAATGATAAAATCAAAACATTGCATGTTTTGATAAGGATAAATGCATTGTTAATAATCTACTGAATTTAAATTTTGTAATTTTCTTCATTGTCTCCTTTGCTACAATACTATATGAAATGATTTATATATTTTTAGCCTACAAACATATTACTTAAGAAAAAGCTAATACAATGGACTCTAATAAGAAGTTTCCCCACTCCCCTCAAGAGCAAGATGCTTGACCCAACATTAAAACTTGGGATTGATATTTATAATATTTATTGACAAAAGTGTATTTTACACAATTGAGTCCATTACTTGTATTTTTGTTCAATTAACATATTCAAATATTATGTTTTTCTCACCATCCAAATGCAATGGCATTAGCAATAAATTTAAACATCTAAACGTTGCACTTTTCCAATTTTTAGAATTCTAAAGTCTTATAGGGATAAATGCATTATTAATAATTAGTTGAATTTAAATTTTGTACTTTTTTTAATTCTCTCCTTTGTCATAACGCAATTTGAAATGATTTATATAATTTTAGTCTACAAATATATTACTGAAGAAAAAGCAAATGCAATGCACTCTAATAAGAAGTTTTCCCACTCCCCTCAAGAGCAATACACTTGACCTAACATTGAAGTATATGCAAATATTATGTCTTAAAGGGATAAATGCATTGTTAACAATTAGATGAATTTAAATTTTGCAATTTTCTTTATGGTTTGCTTTACGACAAAGCTATATGAAATGATTTCTATAATTTTAGTCTACAAGTAGATTACTTAAGAGAAACCTAATGCAATGAACTCTAATAAGAAATTTCCCCACTCCCCTTAAGAGCAATACAATTGACTCAACATTGAAGCTTAAGATTGTTATTTATAATATTCATCCACTGAAGTATATTTTATACAATCGAGTCCATTACTTGTATTTTTGTTTAATTAACATATGCAAATATTATATTTTTTTCACCGTTCAAATGCAATGGCATTAACAATAAATTTAAAAATCAAAACATTGCTTATTTTCAATTTTGAGAATTTTAGGGATAAATGCATTGTTAATAGTTAGTTGAATTTAAAATTTGTAAGTTTTTTAGTTGTCTCCTTTGCGACAATTCTATTTAAAATGATTAATATAATTTTAGTCTACAAACATATTACTTAAGAAAAAAAAAATGCAATGGCCTCTAACAAGAAGTTTCCCCACAACCATCAATAGCAATATGCTTTACACAACATTGAAACTTGGGATTGCTATTTATAATATTTATCCACTAAAATGTTTTTTGTAGTATTGAGTCCATTGCTTGTATTTTTGTTTAGTTAACATATTCAAATATTATGTTTTTCTCACCATTCATATGCAATGGAATTAACAATAAATTTAAATATCAAAACATTGCACTTTTTCAATTTTTAGAAATTTTAAGCCCTATAGGAATAAATGCATTGTTAATAATAAGTTGAATTTAAATTTTGTAGTTTTTTTAATTGTCTCCTTCGCCACAATGCAATTTGAAATGATTTATATAATTTTAGTCAACAAATATATTACTTAGGAAAAAGCAAATGCAATGGACACTAATAAGAAGTTTCCCCACTCCCTTCAACAGTAATATGCTTGACCTAACATTAAAGTTCAGGATTGCTATTTATAATAGTCATCCACAAAAGTGTATTTTATACAATTGAGTCCATTACTTCTATTTTTGTTCAATTAACATATTCAAATATTATGTTTTTCTCACCATTCAAATGCAATGACTTTAGCAATAAATTTAAAAATCTAAACATTGCACTTTTTCCATTTTTAGAATTCTAAAGTATTATAGGGATAAATGCATTGTTAATAATCAATTGAATTTAACTTTTGTAATTTTTTTAATTGTCTCCTTTGTGATAATACTATTTGAAATGATTTATATAATTTTAGTCTAAAAATATATTACTTAAGAAAAAAAAAATGCAGTGGACTCTAATAAGAAGTTTCTCCACTCCCCTCGAGAACAATATGCTTGACCCAACATTAAAGCTTGGGATTGCTATTCATAATATTCAAATATTATGTTTTTCTCATCATTCAAAATACAATGACATTAATAATAAATTTAAAAATCAAAATTTTGCATTTTTTCATCTTTTAGAATTTTAAAGTCTTATAGGGGTAAATGCATTGTTAATAATCAGTTGAATTTAAATTTTGTATTTTTTTTAATTTTTTCCTTTGCCACAATGCTATTTGAAATGATTTATATAATTTTAGTCTACAAATATATTACTTAAGAAAAATCAAATGCAATGGACTTTAATAAGAAGTTTCCCCACTCCCCTCAAGAGTAATACGCTTGACCCAACGTTAAAACTTGGGATTGCTATTTATAGTATTCAAAATGCAATGACATTAATAATAAATTTTTAAAGCAAAACATTGCATTTTTCCAACTTTTAGAACTTTGAAAGACTTATAAGGGAAAATCCATTATTAATTATCAGTTGAATTTAAATTTTGTGCATTTTTTACTTCTCTCCTTTCCCACAATACAATTTGAAATGATTTATATCATTTTAGTCTCCAAATATATTACTTAAGAAAAATCAAATGGAATGCACTCTAATAAAAAGATTCCCCTTTCCCCTCAAGAGCAATACGCTTCACCCAACATTGAAGCTTGGGATTGTTATTTATAATATTCATCTATTAAAGTGTATTTTATACAATTGAGTCTATTACTTACATTTTTGTTAAATTGACATATTCAAATATTATGTTTTTCTCAACATTCAAATGAAATGATATTAACAATGAATTTAAAAATCAAAACATTGCATTTTTCCAACATTTAGAATTTAAATGTCTTAAAGGGATAAATGCATTATTAACAATTAGTTGAATTTAAATTTTATAATTTTCTTAATTGTCTCTTTTACGACAATGTTATATGTAATGATTTCTATAATTTTAGTCTACAAACATATTACTTAAGAAAAAGCAAATGCAATGGACTCTAATAAAAAGTTTCCCCACTCCCCTCAAGAGCAATACGCTTGACCCAACATTGAAACTTAGGATTGCTATTTATAATATTCATCCACTAAAGTGTGTTTTATACAATTAAGTCCATTACTTGTATTTTTGTTCAATGAACATATTCAAATATTATGTTTTCCTCACCATTCAAATGAAATGGCATTAACAATAATTTTTAAAATCAAAACATTGGATATTTTCAATTTTGAGAATTTTAAACTGTTATAAGGATAAATGCATTGTTAATAGTCAGTTGAATTTAAGATTTGTAAGCTTTTTAGTTGTCTCCTTTGCGACAATGCTATTTGAAATGATTTCTATAATTTTAGTCTACAAACATATTACTTAAGAAAAAGCTAATGCAATGGACTCTAATAAGATGTTTCCCCACTCCCCTCAAGAGCAATATGCTTTAATTGTGTACAAACATATTACTTAAGAAAAATCAACAACAATGGACTCTAATATGAAGATTTGCCACTACCCTATTAAGGTATATGCTTGACCTAACATTGAAACTTGGGATTTCTATTTATAATATTTATCCACTAAAGTATATTTTTTACAATTAAGTCCATTACCTGTATTTTAATTCAATTATCATACTCAAATATGATGTTTTTCTAACCATTCAAATGTAACAACATTTACAATAAATTTAAAAATCAAAACATTGCAATTTTTCAATTTTTAGAATTTTAAAGTCTTATAGCGATAAATGCATTGTTAATAATCAACTGAATGTAACTTTTGTAATTTTTTTGATTGTCTCCTTTGAGACAATAAAGTTTGAAATGACATATATAATTTTTAGTCTAAGAATGTAGTACTGAAGAAAAATCAAATGCAATGAACTCTAATAAGAAGTTTCCTCATTCCCATCATGAGCAATATGTTTGACTTAACATTGAAGTTTGGGATTGCTATAGATAATATTCATCTACTAAAGTGTATTTTATATAATTGAGTCCATTACTTGTATTTTTGTTCAATTAAAATATTCAAATATTATGTTTTTCTCACCATTCAAATGCAATGACATTAACAATAAATTTAAAAATCAAAACATTGCACTTTTTCAATTTTTCGAATTTTAAAGTCCTATATAAGGATAAATGCATTGTTAATAATCAATTGAATTTAAATTTTGTAATTTTTTTAATTGTCTCCTTTGTCACAATGCAATTTGAAATGATTTATATAATTTTAGTCTACAAACATATTACTTAAGAAAAAACAAATGTGATGGACTCTAACAAGAAGTTTTCCCACTTCCCTCTAGATAGATATGCTTGGCCAAGCATTGATACTTCATATTGTTATTTATAATGCTCATCCATTAAAGTGTATTTTATACAATTCAATCCATTACCTGTATTTTTATTCAATTAACATATTCAAATATTATATTTTTCTCACCACTCAAATCCAATGGTATTAACAATAAATTTAAAAATCAAAACATTGCACTTTTTCAATTTTTAGAATTTTAAAATCCTATAGGGATAAATGCATTGTTAATAATAAGTTGAATATAAATTTTGTTTCGATACTAAACTTATATAAATCATGTCAAATACCATTGTGGTAATGGAGACAATTTAAAAAATTACAAAATTTAATGTCACTTGAGTATTAACAAAGAATTTCTCCTTGTAAGACTTTAAAATTCTAAAAATTAAAATAATACAATATTTTTATTTTTTTTAAATTTTTTAATACCATTGCATTTTGAATGGTGAGATTAATGTAATATTTGAATTTGTTAAATGAACAAAATTAAATGTAATAGGCTTAATTGTATTAGATACTCTTTAGTGGATCAATATTATAAAGAGCAATGTGAAGGCTCAATGTTAGGTCCAACATATAGCTCTATAAGGGTGTAGGCTAACTTGTTATTAGTGTCCATTGTATTTGAGTTTATTTAATTAACATGTTTGTATACTAAAATTATGAAAATCATGTCAATTTGCAAAGTGGTAATGGAGAGAATTAAAAAAATTACAAAATTTAAATCCACTTAAGTATTAACAATGCATTTATCCCTCGGAAACTTTAAAATTCTAACAATTAAAAAAATGCAATATTTTTTTCAAATTATTGTCAATAGGATTGCATTTTGAATGGTGAAATAAACTTAATATTTGAATTTATTAATTGAACAAAAATACAAGTAATCAACTCAATTGTATAAAATACACTTTAGTAGATAAATATTATAAATAGCAATCCTAAGCATTAATGTTGGGTCAACATATTACTCTAGAGAGGAGTGGGCTAACTTCTTATTAGAATCCATTGCATTTGCTTTTATTTAATTAACATGTCTATATACTAAAATTATATACATCATGTTAAATTGCTTTGTGTTAATAGAGACAATTAATAAAAATTATGAAATTTAAATTCACTTGAGTATTAATGAAGAATTTCTCCCTGTAAAACTTTAAAATTCTAAAAATTAAAATAATGCAATGTTTTTATTTTCTAAATAACTTTTAATACCATTGCATTTTGAATCAGGAGAAAACTTAATATTTGAATATGTTAAATGAACAAAAATACAAGTAATGAAATCAAGCGTATAAAATACTCGTTAATGGATGATATTATAAATATCAACTCCAAACTTCAATGTTGGTTCAAGCATTTAGCTTTAAGAGGCAATACAATAACTTATTATTAGAGTCCATTGCATTTGCTTTATTTAATTAGTATGTTTGTATACTAGAATTATATAATTCATGTTAAATTGCAAAGTGGAAATGGAGAGAATCAAAAAAATTACAAAATTTAAATTCACTTGAGTATTAACGAAGAATTTCTCCCTTTAAGACTTTAAAATTCTAAGAATTAAAATAATGCAATCTTTTTACTTTTTAAAAAATTCATAATACCATTGCATTTTGAATGGTGAGATAAACGTAATATTTGAATCTATTAATTTAACACATATAAAAGTAATAGACTCAATTGTACAAAATACACTTTAGTCAACTTGGCAATGGACTTAATTAACATGTTTGTATACTAAAATTATATAAATCATGTTGAATTGCATTATGATAATCGAGATAATTAAAAAAATTATAAAATTTAAATTCACTTGAGTATTAACAAAGAATTTCTCTCTCTAAAATTTTAAAATTCTAAAAATTTAAATAATACAATGTTTTAATCTTTTAAATAATTTTTAATACCATTGCATTTTCACTGGTGAGATAAACCTAATATTTGAAATTGTTAATTTACCAAAATAAAAGCAATGGACACAAATGGATAAAATAAACTTTAGGGGATGACTATTATAAATTACAATCTCAAACTCCAATGTTGGGTCAAACATATAACTCCAGATCATAGTGGGCTAACTTCTTATTAGCATTCATTCCATTTTCTTTTCTTTAATTAAATTGTTTGTATACTAAAATTATATAAATCATGTCAAATTGTATTGTGGTAATGGAGACAATTAAAAAAAGTACAAAATTTAAATTCACTTGAGTATTAACGAAGAATTTCTCCTTATAAGATTTTAAAATTCTAAAAATTAAAATAAAGCCATGGTTTTATTTTTTAAATTTTTTTTAAAACAATTGCATTTTGAATGGTTGGATAAACGAAATATTTAAATATGTTAATCAAACAAAAATAAAAGTTTGGCACTCAATTGTACAAAATACACTTTAGTGGATGACTATTATAAATTCTAATCACAAGGTTCAATGTTGGATCAAGCATATAACTCTAGAGGGTAATGGGTAACATCTTATAAGAGTCCATTGCATTCACTTTTATTTCATTAACATGTTTATATACTAAAATTATATAAATCATGTTAAATTGCATTATGGTAATGGAGACAATTAAAAAAAATTACAAAATTTAATTTCAATTAGGTATTAACAAAGAATTTCTCCCTCTAAGACTTCAAAATTCTAAAAATTAAAATAACACAATTCTTTTATTTTCCAAATAATTTTTTATACAACTACATTTTCAATGATAAAATAAACCTAATATATGAATCTGTTAATTTACCAAAATAAAAGTAATGGACTCAAATGTATAAAATGCAATTTAGGGGATGACTATTATAAATTGCAATCTCAAGTTTCAATGTTGGGTCAAACATATAGCACTAGAGCATAATGGGCTAAGTTCTTATAAGAGTCCATTGCATTTGCTTTTATTTAATTAACATATTTGTATACTAAAATTACATAAATCATGTCAAATTTTATTGTGGTAATGGTGACAATTAAAAAAATAACAAAATCTAAATTTGCTTGAGTATTAATGAACAATTTCTCCCTCTAAGACTGTAAAATTCTAAAAATTAAAATAATGAGAATTTTTTGTTTTTAAAAAAACTTGTAATACCGTTGCATTTTCAATGGTGAGATAAACATAATATTTGAATATGTTAATTGAATACAAATAAAAGTAATTGACTCAATTGTACCAAATACACCTTAGCTAATGACTATTATAAATTGCAATCCCAAGTTTCAATGTTGGGTCAAGCATATAGCTCTAAAGCGTAGTGGGCTAAGTTTTTATTAGAGTCCATCACATTTACTTTTCTTTCATTAACATGTTTGTATACTAAAATTATATAAATCATGTCAAATTGCATTGTGATAATGGAGACAATTAAAAAACTTACAAAATTTAAATTCATTTGAGTATTAACAAAGAATTTCTCCTTGCAAGACTTTAAAATTCTAAAAATTAAAATAATGCAATGTTTTTATTTTTTAAAATATTATTAATTCCATTGCATTTTGACTAGTGAGATAAACATGATATTTGAATATGTTAATTGAATACAAATAAAAGTAATCAACTCAATTGTACAAAACACACATTAGTGGATGACTATTATAAATTCCAATCCCAAGCTTCAATATTAGGTCAAGCATGTAGCTCTAGAGCGTAGTGGGCTAACTTCTTGTTAAAGTCCATTGCATTCATTTTTATTTAATTAACATGTTTGTATACAAAAATTATATAAATCATGTCAAATTGCATTGTGGTAATGGAGACAATTAAAAAAATAACAAAATTTAAATTCACTTGAGTATTAATGAACAATTTCTCCCTCTAAGACTTTAAAATTCTAAAAATTAAAATAATGCAATGTTTTTATCTTTTAAAAAATTTTTAATACCATTGCATTTTGAATAGTGAGATAAACGTAATATTTGAATATGTTAATTAAACAAAAATAAAAGTAATCAACTCTATTGTACAAAAAACACTTTAGTTGATGACTATTATAAATTGCAATCCCAAGCCTCAATGTTAGTTTAAGCATATAGCTCTAAAACATAATGGGATAAGTTCTTATTAGAGTCCATTGCATTCACCTTTATTTCATTAACATGTTTGTATACTAAAATTATATAAATTATGGCAAATTATATCGTGGTAATGGAGACAATTAAAAAACTTACAAAATTTAAATTCACTTGACTAATAACAAAAAATTTCTCCCTATAAAATTTTAAAACTCTAAAAATTAAAATAATGCAATCTTTTTTTTAAAATAATTTTTGATAACATTGCATTTTCAATCCTGAGATAAACCTAAAATTTGAATATGTTAATTCATCAAATAAAAGCAATGGACTTAATTGTATAAAATGCACTTCAGTGGATGATTATTTTAAATTCCAATTCGAGCAGCTTCAATGTTGGATCAAGCATATAACTCTAGAGGGTAATGAGCTAACATCTTATTACAGTCCATTGCATTCGCTTTTATTTTATTAACATGTTTGTATACTAAAATTATATAAATCATGTGAAATTGCATTGATCTAATGGAGACAATTAAAAAACTTGCAAAATTTAAATTCACTTGACTATTAACAAAAATTTCTCCCCGTAAGACTTTAAAATTCTAAAAATTAAAATAATGCAATATTTTTATTTTTTAAATAATTTTTAATTCCATTGTATTTTCAATGGTGAGATAAACCTAAATTTGAATATGTTAATTCACCAAAATAAAAGCAATGAACTCATTTCTATAAAATAAACTTTAGTGGATGACTACAACAAATTCCAATCGCAAGCTTTAATGTTAGGTCAAACATATAGTTCTAGAGCGTAATAGGCTAACTTCTTATTAGAGTCCATTGCATTCACTTTTATTTCATTAACATGTTTGTCTATTAAATTATATAAATCATGTCAAATTGCTTTGTGGTAATGGAGATAATTAAAAAAATAACGAAATTTAAATTCACTTGAGTATTAACGAACAATTTCTCCCTCTAAGACTTCAAAATTCTAAAAATTAAAATAATGCAATGTTTTTATCTTTTAAATTTTTTTTTAATACCACTGCATTTTAAATAGTGAGATAAACGTAATTTGAATATGTTAATTGAAAAAAAATAAAATAATCAACTCTATTGTACAAAAAACACTTTAGTGATGGCTATTATAAATTGAAATCCCAAGCTTCAATATTGGTTCAAGCATATAGCTTTAAAGCGTAGTGGGCTAAATTCTTATTAGAGTCCATTGGATTTGCTTTTCTTTAATTAACATGTTTGTATACTAAAATTATATAAATCATGTCAAATTGCATTGATGTAATGGAGACAATTAAAAAACTTACAAAATTTAAATTAACTTGAGTATTAACGAAGATTTGTCCTTGTAAGACTTTAAAATTCTAAAAATCAAAATAATTCAATGTTTTAATTTCTAAAAATTTTTTAATACCATTGCATTTTTAGTGGTGAGATAAACATAATATTTGAATAAGTTAATTGAACATAAATAAAAGTAATAGACTCAATTGTACAAAATACACTTTAGTGGATGACTGTTATAAATTCCACTCCCAAGTTTCAATGCTGGGTTAAGCATATAGCTCTAGAGCGTAGTGGGCTAACTTCTTATTAGAGTCCTTTCCATTCACTTTTCTTTAATTAACATGTTTGTATACTAAAATTAATAAATCATGTCAAATTGCATTCTGGTAATGGAGACAATTAAAAAATTGCAAAATTTAATTCACTTGTGTATTAATGAGAATTTGTCCTGTAAGACTTTAAAATTATAAAAATTAAATGATGCAATGTTTTTATTTTTTAAATTTTTTTAATACCATTGTATTTGAATAGTGGAGATAATGTAATATATTATACATATTGATTGAGCAAAAATAAAAGGAAGGCACTCAATGTACAACATACACTAGTGGATGACTATTATAAATTCAATCCTGAGCTTCAATGTTGGATCAAACTATAGCTCTAGAGGGGTAGTGGGCTAATATCTTATCAAATCCATTGCATCGTTTTATCTCATTAACATGTTATATACTAAAATTAATAAATCATATCAAATTGCATTGTGCGTAACAGAGACAATTAAAAAAAATAACAAAATTTAAAATTCACTCAAGTATTAGACAAACAATTTCTCCCTTCAAGACTTTAAAATTCTAAAAATTAAAATAATGCAATGTTTTTATCTTTTAAAAATTTTTAATACCATTGATTTTAAATAGGACGATAAACGTAATATTTGAATATGCTAACTGAACAAAATAAAAAGTAATCGACTCTATTGTACCAAAAACACTTTTAGTCGATGGCTATTATAAATGAAATCTCAAGTTCAATATTGGTTCAAGCATATAGGTCTAAAGCGTAATGGGCTAAGTCTTATTAGAGTCCATTGCATTCACTTTTTCNCTTTAATGTTAGGTCAACATATAGTTTAGAGCGTAATAGGCTAACTTCTTATTAGAGTCCATTGCATTCACTTTTATTTCATTAACATGTTTGTCTATTAAATTATATATCATGTCAAATTGCTTTGTGGTAATGGAGATAATTAAAAAAATAACGAAATTTAAATTCACTTGAGTATTAACGAACAATTTCTCCTCTAAGATTCAAAATTCTAAAAATTAAAATAATGCAATGTTTTTATCTTTTAAAATTTTTTAATACCATTGCATTTTGAATAGTGAGATAAACGTAATATTTGAATATGTTAATTGAAAAAAATAAAAATAATCAACTCTATTGTACAAAAAACACTTTAGTCGATGGCTATTATAAAATTGAAATCCCAAGCTTCAATATTAGTGGTCAAGCTAATAGCTTTAAAGCGTAGTGGGCTAAATTTATTAGAGTCCATTAGATTTGCTTTCTTTAATTAACATGTTTGTATACTAAAATTATATAAATCATGTCAATTGCATTGTGGTAATTGAGACAATTAAAAAAACTTACAAAATTTAAATTAACTTGAGTATTAACGAATTTGTCCTTATGTCACTTTAAAATTTACTAAAAATCAAAATAATTCAATGTTTTAATTTCTAAAAAATTTTTTAATACCATTGCATTTTTAGTGGTGAGATAAACATAATATTTGAATAAGTTAATTGAACATAAATAAAAGTAATGGACTCAATTGTATAAAATACACTTTAGTGGATGACTGTTATAATTCCACTCCAAGTTTCAATGCTGGGTCAAGCATATAGCTCTAGAGCGTAGTGGGCTAACTTCTTATTAGAGTCCTTTCATTCACTTTTCTTTAATTAACATGTTTGTATACTAAATTATATATCATGTCAAATTGCATTCTGGTAATGGAGACAATTAAAAAATTGCAAATTTAAATTCACTTGTGTATTAATGAAGAATTTGTCCTTGTAAGACTTTAAAATTATAAAAATTCAAATGACTGCAATGTTTTATTTTTTAAAATTTTTTAATCACATTGTAATTCATTGAATGGTGGGATAAAGCGTAACTATTATACATATTTGATGGCAAAAAAAAAAGGAAGGCACTCAATCTGTACAAAATACACTTAGTGGCCAGCACTATTATACACATGCCAAGTCCGGCGCCGACGCTTGCATACGTGTTGGATCAAACGGTATAGCCCTAGGCGGTCGAGTAGCTTGCCTAACATCTTTCCAAAGGTGCCAATGCATTTGTTTTATCTCGATTAGAACATGATATAATACCGAAAGTTATCATTAAACTCATATCAAATGGCATGTGGTAAATGGGAGAACAATTAAAAAAATAACAAACAATTTAAATATCACTCAAGTATTAACAAACAATTCTCCCTCTAAGACTTTAAAAATTCTAAAAATTAAAATAATGCAATGTTTTTATCTTTTAAAATTTTTAATACCATTGAATTTTAAATAGTGAGATAAACGTAATATTTGAATATGCTAATTGAACAAAAATAAAAGTAATCGACTCTATTGTACAAAAAACACTTTAGTTGATGGCTATTATAAATTGAAATCTCAAGCTTCAATATTGGTTCAAGCATATAGGTCTAAAGTGTAGTGGGCTAAGTTCTTATTAGAGTCCATTGCATTCACTTTTATTTCATTAACATGTTTGTATACTAAAATTATATAAATCATGGCAAATTATATTGTGGTAATGGAGACAATTAAAAAACTTACAAAATTTAAATTTACTTGACTAATAACAAAAAATTTCTCCCTATAAGATTTTAAAATTCTAAAAACTAAAATAATGCAATCTTTTTTTTAAAAATAATTTTTGATACCATTGCATTTTCAATCCTAAAACAAACCTAAAGTTTGAATATGTTAATTCACCAAAATAAAAGCAATGGACTCATTTGTATAAAATACACTTTAGTCGATGATTATTTTAAATTCCAATCCGAGCAGCTTCAATGTTGGATCAATCATATAACTCTAGAGGGTAGTGAGCTAACATCTTATTAAAGTCCATTGCATTCACTTTTATTTCATTAACATGTTTGTATACTAAAATTATATAAATCATGTCAAATTGCATTGATGTAATGGAGATAATTAAAAAACTTGCAAAATTTAAATTCACTCGACTATTAACAAAAAATTTCTCCCCGTAAGACTTTAAAATTCTAAAAATTAAAATAATGCAATATTTTTATTTTTTAAATAATTTTTAATTCCATTGCATTTTCAATGGTGAGATAAATCTGAAATTTGAATATGTTAATTCACCAAAATAAAAGCAAAGGACTCATTTGTATAAAATAAACTTTCATGGATGACTACTACAAATTTCAATCGCAAGTTTCAATATTAAGTCAAGCATATAGTTCTAGAGCGTAATCGGCTAACTCCTTATTAGAGTCCATTGCATTCACTTTTATTTCATTAACATGTTTGTCTACTAAAATTATATAAATCATGTCAAATTGCATTGTGGTAATGGAGACAATTAAAAAAACTACAAAATTTAAATTCAATTGAGTATTAATGAAGAATTTCTCCCTGTAAAACTTCAAAATTCTAAAAATTAAAATAATGCAATGTTTTTATTTTTCAATTAATTTTTATGCCACTGCATTTTCAATGATAAAATAAACCTAATATTTGAATATGTTAATTTACCAAAATAAAAGCAATAGACTCAAATGTATAAAATGCAATTTAGGGGATGACTATTATAAATTGCAATCTCAAGTTTCAATATTGGGTCAAGCATATAGCTCTAGAGCGCAGTGGGCTAAGTTCTTATAAGAGTCCATTGCATTTGCTTTTATTTAATTAACATATTTGTATACTAAAATTACATAAATCATGTCAAATTTTATTGTGGTAATGGTGACAATTAAGAAAATAACAAAATCTAAATTCGCTTGAGTATTAATGAACAATTTCTCCCTCTAAGACTTTAAAATTCTAAAAATTAAAATAATGCAATGTTTTTATCTTTTAAAAATTTTTTAATACCATTGCATTTTGAATAGTGAGATAAACATAATATTTGAATATGTTAATTGAACAAAAATAAAAGTAATCAACTCTATTGTACAAAAAACACTTTAGTCGATGACTATTATAAATTGAAATCCCAAGCATATAGCTCTAGAGCGTGGTGGGCTAAGTTCTTATTAGAGTCTATTGGATTTGCTTTTCTTTAATTAGCATGTTTGTATATTAAAATTATATAAATCATGTCAAATTGCATTGATGTAATGGAGACAATTAAAAAACTTGCAAAATTTAAATTCACTTGACTATTAACAAAAAATTTCTCCTCGTAAGACTTTAAAATTCTAAAAATTAAAATAATGCAATGTTTTTATTTCATAAAAAATTTTTAATACCATGTTATATTAAATGGTGAGATAAACGTAATATTAAAATATGTTAATTGAACACAAATAAAAGTAATGGACTCAATTGTACAAAATACACTTTAGTGGATGACTATTAAAAACTCCAATCCTAAGCTTCAATGTTGGGTCAAGCATATAGTTATAGAGCGTAGTAGGCTAACGAAGAATTTCCTCCAGTAAAACATTTGAATTCTAAAAATTAAAATAATGCAATACTTTTATTTTTTAAATAATTTTTAATACTATTGTATTTTCAATGGTGAGATAAACCTAATATTTGAATATGTTAATTTACCAAAATAAAAGCAATGGACTCAAATGTGTACAATGCACATTAGGGGATAAATATTATAAATTGCAATCTCAAGTTTCAATGTTGGGTTAAGCATATAGCTATAAAGTGTTATGGTCTAACTTCTTATTAAAGTCCATTGTATTCGCTTTTATTTAATTAACGTGTTTGTATACTAAAATTTTATAAATCATGTCAACTTGCATTGTTGTAATAAAGACAATAAAAAAATTAAAAAATTTTAATTCACTTAAGTGTTAACGAAGAATTTCTCCCTATAAAACTTTCAAATTCTAAATATTAAAATATGCAATCCTTTTATTTTTTGAAGAATTTTTAATACCATTGCATTTTCAATGGTGAGATAAACCTAATATTTGAATTTGTTAATTTACCAAAATAAAAGCAATGGACTCAAATGTGTAAAATACACTTTAAGGGATGTATATTATAAATTTCAATCTCAAGATTCAATGTTGGGTCAAGCATATAGCGTAAGAGCGTAGTGGGCTAACTTCTTATTTGAGTCCATTGCATTCGCTTTTATTTCATCAACATGTTTGCATACAAAAATTATATAAATCATGTCAAATTGCATTGTGGTAAAGGAGAAAATTAAAAAAATTACAAAATTTAAATTCAATTGAGTGTTAACGAAGAATTTCCCCCTAGTAAAACATTCGAATTCTAAAAATTGAAATAATGCAATGCTTTTATTTTTAAATAATTTTTAATACCATTGCATTTTCAATGGTGAGATAAAACTAATATTTAAATATGTCAATTTACCAAAATAAAAACAATGGACTCAAATGTGTAAAATACATTTTAGGGGATGTATATTATAAATTTCAATCTTATGTTTCAATGCTGGGTCAAGCATATAGCGCCAGAAGTTAGTGGGCTGAATTCTTATTAGAGTCCATTGCATTTGGTTTCATTTCATCAAAATGTTTGCATACAAAAATTATACAAATGATGCCAAATTGCATTATGGTTATGGAAAGAATTAAAAAAATTAAAAATTTTAAATTCACTTGAGTGTTAACGAAGAATTTCTCTTTATAAAACTTTCAAATTATAAAAATTAAAATAATGCAATGCTTTTATTTTTTAGGGAATTTTTAATACCATTGCATTTTCAATGGTGAGATAAACCTTATATTTGAATATGTTAATTTACCAAAATAATAGCAATGGACTTAAACGTGTAAAATGCACTTTAGGAGATGAATATTATAAATTGCAATCTCAATCTTCAATGTTGGGTCAAGCATATAGCTCTAGAGCGTAGTGGGCTAACTTCTTATTAGAGTCAATTGCATTTGCTTTTATTTAATTAACATATATGTATACTAAAATTACATAAATCATGTTAAATTTTATTATGGTAATGGTGAGAATTAAAAAAATAATAAAATCTAAATTTTCTTGAGTATTAATGAACAATTTCTCCCTTTATGACTTTGAAATTTTAAAAATTAAAATAATGCAAATTTTTTTAAAAAAATTTGTAATACCATTGCATTCTCAATGGTGAGATAAACGTAATATTTGAATATGTTAATTAAATACAAATAAAAGTAATCGACTCAATTGTATCAATTGTAGAAAATACACTTTAGTCGATGACTATTATAAATTGCAATCCCAAGTTTCAATGTTGAGACAAGCATATAGCTCCAAAACGTAGTGGGCTAAGTTCTTATTAAAGTCCATTGCATTTGCTTTTCTTTCATTAACATGTTTGTATACCAAAATTATATAAATCATATCAAATTGCATTGTGATAATGGAGACAATGAAAAAACTTACAAAATTTAAATTCATTTGAGTATTAACAAAGAATTTCTCCATGTAAGACTTTAAAATTCTAAAAATTAAAAGGATGCAATGTTTTTATTTTTTAAAAGATTTTTAATACCATTGCATTTTGAATGGTGAGATAAATGTAATATTTGAATATGTTAATTGAACAAAAATAAAAGTAACTAACACAATTCTACAAAATACACTTTAGTAGATGACTATTATAAATTGCAATCCCAAGTTACAATGTTGGGACAAGCATATAGCTCAAAAGCGTGCTGGGCTAACTTCTTATTAAAGTTCATTGCATTCGTTTTTATTTCATTAACATGTTCGTCTACTAAATTTATATAAATCATGTCAAATTGCATTATGGTAATGGAGAAAATTTTAAAAATTACAAATTTAAATTCATGTGAGAATTAATGAAGAATTTCTCCCTATAAGACTTTAAAATTCTAAAAATTTAAAAAGTTCAATGTTGTTAATTTTTAAATAATTTGTAATACCATTGCATTTTCAATAGTGAGATAAACCTAGTATTTGAATATGTTGATTTACCAAAATAAAAGCAATGGACTCAATTCTACAAAATACACTTTAGTGGATGACTATTATAAATTGCAATCTCAAGCTTCAATGTTGGGTCAAGCTTAAAGCTCTAATGCGTAGTGAGCTAACTTTTTATGAGAGCCCATTACATTCGTTTCTATTTCTTTAACATTATTGTATACTAAAATTATATAAATCATGCCAAATTCCATTATGGTAATGGAGACAATTAAAAAACTTACAAAATTTAAATTCACTTGACTATTAAGGAAAAGTTTCTCCCTGTAAGACTTTAAAATTCTAAAAATTAAAATAATGCAATGTTTTTATTCCATAAAAATATTTTAATACCATGTTATATTGAATGATGAGATAAACATAATATTAAAATATGTTAATTGAACACAAATAAAAGTAATGGACTCAATTGTACAAAATACACTTTAGTGGATGATTATTAAAAACTCCAATCCTAAGCTTTAATGTTGGGTCAAGCATACAGTTCTAGAGCATACTAGGCTAACTTTAGATTAGAGTCTATTGCATTCACTTTTATTTCATTAACATGTTTGTCTACAAAAATTATATAAATCATGTCAAATTGTATTGTGGTAATGAAGACAATTAAAAAAATTACAAAATTTAAATTCACTTAAGTGTTAACGAAGAATTTCCATCAGTAAAACATTCGAATTCTAAAAATTAAAATAATGCAATGCTTTTATTTTTTAATAATTTTTAATAGCATTGCATTTTCAATGGTGAGATAAACCTAATATTTGAATCTGTTAATTTACCAAAAGAAAAGCAATGAACTCAAATGTGTAAAATACACTTTAGGGGATAAAAATTATAAATTGCAATCTCAAGTTTCAATGTTGGGTCAAGCATAGAGCGCTAGAGCGTAATGAGCTAATTTCTTATTAGAGTGCATTGTATTTGCTTTTATTTAATTAACATGTTTGTATACTAAAATTTTATAAATCATGTCAACTTGCATTGTTGTAATGGAGACAATTAAAAAAATTAAAAAATTTTAATTCACTTGAGTGTTAACGAAGAATTTCTCCCTATAAAACTTTCAAATTCTAAAAATTAAAATAATGCAATGCTTTTATTTTTTAAAGAATTTTTAATACCATTGCATTTTCAATGGTGAGATAGACTTAATATTAGAATATGTTAATTTACTAAAATAAAAGCAATGGACTTAAATGTGTAAAATACACTTTAGGGGATGTATATTATAAATTTTAATCTCAAGCTTCAATGTTGGGTCAATCATATAGTGCTAGAAGTTAATGGGCTAACTTCTTATTTGAGTCCATTGCATTTGCTTTTATTTCATCAACATGTTTGTATACAAAAATTACATAAATCATGTCAAATTGCATTGTGGTAAAGGAGAAAATTAAAAAAATTACAAAATTTAAATTTAATTGAGTGTTAACGAAGAATTTCCCCCCAGTAAAACATTCGAATTCTAAAAATTAAAATAATGCAATGCTTTTATTTTATAAATAATTTTTAATACAATTGCATTTTCAATGGTGAGATAAAACTAATATTTGCATATGTTAATTTCCTAAAATAAAAGCAATGGACTCAAGTGTGTAGAATACACTTTAGGGGATGTATATTATAAATTTCAATCTCATTTTTCAATGTTGGGTCAAGCGTATAGCGATAGAAGTTAGTGGGCTAACTTCTTATTAGAGTCCATTGCATTTGGTTTTATTTCATCAAAATGTTTGCATACAAAAATTATATAAGTGATGTCAAATTGCATTCTGGTAATGGAGACAATTAAAAAAATTTAAAATTTTAAATTCACTTGAGTGTTAACAAAGAATTTCTCCTAATAAAACTTTCAAATTCTAAAAAATAAAATAATGCAATGCTTTTATTTTTTAAGGAATTTTTAATACCATTGCATTTTCAATGGTGAGATAAACCTTATATTTGAATATGTTAATTTATCAAAATAAAAGCAATGGACTCAAATGTGTAAAATGCACTTTAGGGGAAGAATATTATAAATTGCAATCTTAAACTTCAATGTGTGGTCAAGCATATAGAACCAAAGCGTTGTGGGCTAACTTCTTATTAGAGTCCATTGCATTCGGTCTTATTTAATTAACATTTTTGAATACTAAAATTATATAAATCATGTCAACTTACATTGTGATAATGGAGACAATTAAAAAAATTTTAAATTTTAAATTCACTTGACTGTTAATGAAGAATTTCTCCCGATAAAACATTCAAATTCTAAAAATTAAAATAATGCAATGCTTTTATTTTTAAAGAATTTTTAATACGATCGCATTTTCAATGGTGAGATAAACGTAATATTTGAATATGTTAATTTTCCAAAATAAAAGCAATAGACTCAAATGTGTAAAATACACTTTAGGGGATGGGTATTATAAATTGCAATTTCAAGTTTGAATGTTGGGTTAAGCATATAGCACTAAAGCATAGTGGGCAAACATCTTGTTAAAGTCCATTGCTTTTGCTTTTATTTAATTAACATGTTTGTATACTAAAATTATATAAATAATGTCAAATTGCATTACGACAATGAAGATAATTAAAAAAATTAAAAAATTTAAATTCACTTAAGTGTTAACGAAGAATTTCTCTTTATAAAACTTTCAAATTCTAAAAATTAAAATAATGCAATACTTTCATTTTTTATGGAATTTATAATACCATTGCATTTTCAATGGTGAGATAAGCCTAATATTTGAATATGATAATTTACCAAAATAAAAGCAATGGACTCAAATGTGTAAAATGCACTTTGGGGGATGAATATTATAAATTCCAATCCAAAGCTTCAATGTTGGATCAAGCACATAGCTCTAGAGCGTAGTGGGCAAACTACTTATAAGAATTCATTACATTCGCTTTTATTTAATTGACATGTTTGTATACTAAAATTATATAAATCATGTCAACTTGCATTGTGGTAGTGGTAACAATTAAAAACATTACAAAATTTAAATTTACTTAACTGTTAATGAAGAATTTCTCTAGGTAAAACATTCAAATTCTAAAAATTAAAAGAATACAATGCTTTTATTTTTTAAATAATTTTTAATACCATTGCATTTTCAATGGTGAGATAAACCTAATATTTGAATATGTTAATTTACCAAAATAAAAGCAATGGACTCAAATGTATAAAATACACTTTTGGGGATGTATATTATAAATTTCAATCTCAAGCTTCAATATTGGGTCAAACATATAAAGCTAGAAGTTAGTGGGCTAACTTCTTATTGGAGTCCATTGCATTCAGTTTTATTTCATCAAAATGTTTGTATACAAAAATTATATAAATCATGTCAAATTGTTTTGTGGTAATGGAGATAATGAAAAAAATTAAAAATTTAAATTCACTTTAGCGTTAACGAAGAATTTTTACCTATAAAACATTCAAATTCTCAAAATTAAAATAATGCACTGCTTTTATTTTTTAAATAATTTTTAATGTCATTGCATTTTCAATGGTGTGATAAACCTAATATTTGAATATTTTAATTTACCAAAATAAAAGCAATGGACTCAAATGAGTAAAATACACTTTAGGGGATCTATATAGCGCTAGAGCGTGATGGGCTAACTTCTTGGTAGAGTCCATTGCATTCGCTTTTATTTCGTGAACAAGTTTGTATACAAAAATCATATAAATGAAGTCAAATTGCATTGTGTTAATGGAGTCAATTAAAAAAATTGAAAACTTAATTTCACTTAACTGTTAATGAAGAATTTCTCTTGGTATAACACTCAAATTCTAAAAATTAAAAAAATGCAATGTTTTTATTTTTTAAGTAATTTTAAATACCATTGCATTTTCAATGGTGAGATAAACCAAATATTTGAATTTGTTAATTTACCAAAATAAAAGCAATGGCCTCAAATGTGTAAAATACACTTTGGGGGATGTATATTATAAATTTCAATCTCTAGTTTCAACGTTGAGTCAAGCATATAGTGCCAGAGCATCGTGGGCTAACTTCTTATTAGAGTACATTGCATTCGCTTTTATTTTATCAACATATTTGTATACAAAAATTATATAAATCATGTCAAATTACATTGTAGAAATGGAGACAATTAAAAAAATTAAAAAATTTAAATTCACTTGAGTGTCAACGAAGAATTTCTCGCTATAAAACTTTTAAATTCCAAAAATTAAAATAATGCAAAGTTTTTATTTTTTTTAGATAATTTTTAATGTCATTGCATTTTCAATGGTGAGATAAACCTAATATTTGAATATGTTAATTTCCCAAAATAAAAGCAATGGAGTCAAATGTGTAAAATGCACTTTAGGGGATAAATATTATAAATTGCAATCTCAAGTTTCAATGTTGGGCCAATTATATAGCTCTAGAGCATAATGGGCTAACTTTTTATTAAAGCCCATTGGATTTGCTTTTATGTAATTAACATATTTGTATACTAAAATTATATAAATCATGTTAAATTATGGTAATGAAGACAATTAAAACAATTAAAAAATTTAAATATACTTCAGTGTTCACAAAGAATTTCACCTTATAAAAATTTCAAATTCTAAAAATTAAAATAAAGCAATGCTTTTACTTTTTAAATAATTTTTAATTCCATTCCATTTTCAATATGGAGATAAACCTAATATTTGAATAAGATAAATTACCAAAATAAAAGCAATGGACTAAAATGTGTAAAATACACTTTAGGGGATGTATATTATAAATTTCAATCTCAAGTTTCAATTTTTGGGTCAAGCATATAGCTCTAGAGCATAGTGGGCTAACTTATTATTAGAGTCAATTACGTTCACTTTTATTTAATTAACATGTTTGTATACTAAAATTATATAAATCATGTCATCTTGCATTGGGGTAATGGAGACAACTAAAAAAAATAAAATATCTAAATTTACTTGAGTGTTAATGAAGAATTTCTCCCCATAAAACTTTCAAATTCTAAAAATTAAAATAATGCAATGCTTTTATTTTTTAATGAATTTTTAATACCATTGCATTTTCAATGGTGAGATAAATCTAATATTTGAATATGTTAATTTACCAAAATAAAAACAATGGACTCAAATGTGTAAAATACACCTTAGGGAATGTATATTATAAATTTCAATCTCAAACTTCAATGTTGAGTCAAACATATAGCGCTAGAAGTTAGTGGGCTAACATTTTATTAGAGTCCATTGCATTCGTTTTTATTTCATCAAAATGTCTGTATACAAAAATTATATAAATCATGCCAAATTGCATTGTGGAAATGGAGACAATTAAAAAAATTAGAAAATTTAAATTCACTTGAGTGTTAATAGAGAATTTCTCCCAATAAAACTTTCAAATTCTAAAAATTAAAATAATGCAATGCTTTTATTTTCTAAATAATTTTTAATACCATTGCATTTTCAGTGGTGAGATAAACCTAATATTTGAATATGTTAATTTACCAAAATAAAAGCAATGGACTCAAATGTGTAAAATGCACTTTAGGGGATGACTATTCTAAATTGCAATCTTAAGTTTCAATGTTGGGTCAAGCATATAGCTCTAGGGCATAGTGGGCCAACTTCTTATTTGAATCCATTGGATTTGCTTTTATTTAATTAGCATGTTTGTATACTAAAATTATATAAATCATATCAATTTGCATTATGGTAATGGAGACAATTAAAAATTTTAAATTTACCTGAGTGTTAACAAAGAATTTCTCCTTATAAAACATTCAAATTCTCAAAATTAAAATAATGCAATGCTTTTATTTTTTAAATAATTTTTAATATCATTCCATTTTCAATAGTGAGATAAACCTAATATTTGAGTATGTTAAATTACCAAAATAAAAGCAATGGACTGAAATGTGTAAAATACACTTTAGGGGATGTATATTATAAATTTCAATATCAAGCTTCAATTTTGGGTCTTTCGACCGTAGTGGGCTAACTTCTTATTTGAGTCTATTGCATTTGCTTTTATGTAATTAACATGTTTGTATACTAAAGTTATATAAATCATGTCAAATTGCATTGAGGTAATGGAGATAATGAAAAAAATTAAAAAATTTAAATTCACCTGAGTGTTAACGTTGAATTTCTCCCTATAAAACTTTCAAATTCTAAAAATTCAAATAATGCAGTGCCTTTATTTTTTAAATAATTTTTAATACCATTCCATTTTCAATGGTGGCATAAACTTAATATTTGAAAATGTTAAATTACCAAAATGAAAGCAATGGACTGAGATGTGTAAAATATACTTTAGGGGATGTATATTATAAAGTGCAATCTCAAGTTTCAATGTTGGGTTAAGTATATAGCTATAAAGCGTTTTGGGCTAACTTCTTATTAAAGTCCATTGTATTCGCTTTTATTTAATTAACATGTTTGTATACTAAAATTATATAAATCATGTCAACTTGCATTATGGTAATGGAGACAATTAAAAAAAGATGCAATGCTTTTATTTTTTAAGGACTTTTTAATACCATTGCATTTTCAATGGTGAGATAAACCTAATATTTGAATATATTAATTTACCAAAATAAAAGCAATGGACTCAAATGTGTAAAATGCACTTTAGGGTATGTATATTATAAATTGCAATCTTAAGCTTCAATGTGTGGTCAGGCATATAAAGCTAGAGTGTTGTGGGCTAATTTCTTATTAGAGTCCATTGCATTCAATCTTATTTAATTAACATGTAGGGATGACTATTACAAATTGCAATCCCAAGCTTCAATGTTGGGTCAAGCATATAGCTCTAGAGGATGGTGGGCTCACTTCTTATTAGAGTACATTGGATTTGCTTTTATTTAATTAACATGTTTGAATACTAAAATTATATAAATGTTGTCAACTTGCATTGTGGTAATGGAGACAATTAAAAGAATTACAAAATTTAAATTTACTTGACTATTAATGATGAATTTTTCCTGGTAAAACATTCGAATTCTAAAAATTAATATAATACAATGCCTTTATTTTTTAAATAATTTTTAATACCATTACATCTTCAATTGTGAGATAAACCAAATATTTGAATATGTTAATTTTTCAAAATAAAAGTAGTGGACTCAAATGTGTAAAATACACTTTAGGGTATGTATATTATAAATTTCAATCTCAAGCTTCAATATTGGGTCAAGCATATAGCACTAAAAGTTAGTGGGCTAACTCCTTATTAGAGTCCATTGCATTCACTTTCATTTCATCAAAATGTTTGTATACAAAAATTATATAAATCATGTCAAATTGCTTTGTGGTAATGGAGATAGTGAAAAAAATTAAAAAAATTTAAATTCACTTGAATCATAACAAAGAATTTTTACCTATAAAACTTTCAAATTCTAAAAATTAAAATAATGCAATGCTTTTATTTTTTAAATAATTTTTAATGCCATTGCATTTTCAATGGTGAGATAAACTTAATATTTGAATTTGTTAATTTCCCAAAATAAAAGCAATGGACTCAAATTTTTAAAATGCACTTTAGGAGATCAATATTATAAATTGCAATCTTAATCTTCAATGTTGGGTCAATTATATAGCTCTAGAGCATAGTGGGCTAACTTCTTATTAGAGTCCATCAGATTTGCTTTTATTTAATTAACATGTTTGAATACTAAAATTATATAAATGATGTCAACTTGCATTGTGGTAATGAAGACAATTAAAAGAATTACAAAATTTACATTTACTTAACTGTTAATGATGAATTTTTCCTGGTAAAACATTTGAATTCTAAAAATTAATATAATACAATGCCTTTATTTTTTAAATAATTTTTAATACCATTGCATTTTAAATGGTGAGATTGAACAAATATTTCAATATGTTAATTTACCAAAATAAAAGTAGAGGACTCAAATGTGTAAAATACACTTTAGGGTATGTATATTATAGATTTCAATCCTAAACTTCAATGTTGAATCAAGCATATAGCGCTAGAAGTTAGTGGGCTAACTCCTTATTAGAGTCCATTGCATTCGCTTTCATTTCATCAAAATGTTTGTATACAAAAATTATATAAATCATGTCAAATTGTGAAGTTCCCAACTTCATCCTAGAATCTACTAGTTTATGATACTGAGAGGGGGGGTGAATCAGTATCACCACAATTTGCAATTCGTAGGTAAGTGAACAACTTCAATCTCTTCTTAAAAGTGAACTCTTTCTCATATTCGACTAAGGTAGATCTATTGCTACCTACTAATCACAATAGTCCCCAAAGTCACCTTTCAGACACCTTGCCTAATAGACAATTCAGATGTTCTTGTTTAGGTCTTCGTTAGGTTATGGGTTGGCTAATACTTTAGCTGCATTCACAACTCAATTCAAAACACAGAATGTAAATCAAATTAAGGACACACGAGATTTACATGGTTCCGTCAATGTGACGTACATCCACGGTGGTAGGGACTCTCCCTTACTAAGACTATCCACTATACTTGAGAATTCCAGTTACAATGGATGTCTTAATCTTCTGCTCCTTTCACTATTGCAATTACTAAGCAAGTACAATACAAAGAGTGTCACTTACTGTGTCTACCCTTCTTCTAGCTTGTTTGCCTCTGTTGAATTGAAAGGCTGCTCCACTGCCGCTTAGAAGTTCACCGCAACGCTCTCTAACCTCTCTTGAAGAAATCTGGAAATACGTTGAGTTCTTTCTGATGCTTCGCCAAATTCCTTCTCTAGGTTGTCTCACACAGCTCCTGCTTTCACCGTCTCACGGTCTCACCCGTCTCCTATTTCACGGTCTTACTGTTTCACGGCCTGTCCTCATGCTTCTGGTCTGTCACGCCGTTGCATGTTTTGGTCTCACGCCATCTCCTGACATACACCCACGCTTCTGGTCTGCCATTTCACGTCTCTTGGCCTGCCTCACGCTACTGGTTTTTCTGGTTCATGTCTTTCGGCCTGCCTCACGCTTCTGGTCTGCTGTCTTCTCTTCTGGGTGGTCTCATGGATACCAGGTCTGCTGTCTTCTCTTCTGGGTGGTCTCACAGATACCAGGTCTGCTGTCTTCTCTTCCGGGTGTTCTCACGGATACCAGGTCTGCTGTCTTCTCTTCCGGGTGGTCTGTTTCTTATTTCTCCTCTTGCTGGTTGTGCGTTTCTGGTTTGCTTGCAGGATGTGTTTCTGGTTTGCTTGCAGGAGGCGTTTCTGGTTTGCTTGCAGGATGTGTTTCTGGTTTGCTTGCAGGAGGCATTTCTGGTTTGCTTGTAGGAGGCATTTCTGGTTTGTTTGCAGGAGGTCGCACGTTCTGGTTTGCTCTCCCGGTGGTGATGTTTCTGGTTTGCTCTCCCAGTGGTGTCGTTTCTGATCTCTTGCCATTCTGCTCTCTCTTCCTTTTTGGCCGGTTGTTGTAGGGTTGCTGTTTTTTCAATTGTGTTGGCGCTCTGCCCTAGTTTTGTCTTCCAAGGCCTTTATATACTCTCTTCCATGAAACCCTAATAGAGCTTACGTGGTGGATTTACGTTCTTGCCCTTACACGGCAGATTTACTATCTTGCCCTTCCATATGGCTTTACTTTCTTGCACACTTAACCCTAGTTGACAACAATTACAACCCATACAAGGCTGGGGGAACAACAAATTGCATTGTGGTAATGGAGACAATGAAAAAAATTCAAAAATTTAAATTCACTTGACTGGTAATGAAGAATTTCTCTTGGTAAAACATTCAAATTCTAAAAATTAAAATAATGCAATGCATTTATTTTTTAAATAATTTTTAATACATTGCATTTTAAATAGTGTGATAAACCTAAAATTTAAATATGTTAATTTACCAAAATAAAAGCAATGGACTCAAATGTGTAAAATGCACTCTAGGGTATGTATATTATAAATTGCAATCTCAAGTTTCAATTTTAGGTCATGCATATAGCTCTAGAGTATAGTGGGCTAACTTCTTAGTAAAGTCCATTGCATTTGCTTTTATTTCATTAAAATGTTTGTATACAAAAAATATATAAATCATGTCAAATTACATTGTGGTAATGGAGACAATGAAAAAAAGAACAAAATTTACATTCACTTGAGGATTAACGAAGAATTTCTCCCTTTAAAACTTTAAAATTCTAAAAATTAAAATAATGCAATGTTTTTATTTCCTTAAAAATTTTTAATACCATGGCATTTTGAATGGTGAGATAAACATAATATTAAAATAAATTAATTGAAGACAAATAAAAGTAATGGACTCAATTTTACAAAATACACTTTAGTAAATGATTATTCTAAATTCCAATCCCAAGTTTGAATGTTGGGTCAAGTATATAACTCTAGAACATAGTGGACTAACTTCTTATTAGAATCCATTGCATTCGCTTTTCTTTAATTAACATGTTTGTGGACTATTATATAAATCATGTCAAATTGCATTATGGTAATCGAGACAATTTAAAAAATTACAAAATTTAGATTCGCTTGAGTGTTAATGAAGAATTTCTCCTTATGAAACTTTCCAATTCTAAAAATTAAAATAATGCAATGCTTTTATTTTTTTAAATAATTTTTAATACCATTGGATTTTCAATGGTGAGATAAACCTAATATTTGAATATGTTAATTTACCAAAATACAAGCAATGGACTCAATTGTACAAAATATAGTTTAGTGGATGACTATTCTAAATTCCAATCACAAGGTTCAATATTAGGTCAAGTGTATGGCTCTAAAGCGTAGTGGACTAACTTCTTGTTAGAGTCCATTGCATTCGTTTTTCTTTAATTAACATGTTTGTAGACTAAAATTAAATAAATCATGTCAAAGTGCATTGTGGTAATGGAGACAATTAAAAAAATTACAAAATTTAAATTCACTTAAGTGTTAATGATGAATTTCTCCTTATAAGACTTTCAAATTCTAAAAATTAAAATAATACAATGCTTTTATTTTCTGAATAATTTTTAATATCATTGCATTTTGAATGGCGAGATAAACCTAATATTTAAATAGTTTAATTTACCAAAATAAAAACAATGGACTCAAATGTTTAAAATACACTTTAGGGGATGACTATTATAAATTGCAATCTTAAGCTCCAATGTTAGGTCAAGCATATAGCTTTAGAGCGTAGTGGGCTAACTTCATAATACCATTATATCTTGAATGGTGAGATAAACATAATATTTGAATATGTTAATTGTACACAAATAAAAGTATTGGACTCAATTGTACAAAATACACTTTAGTGGATGACTATTATAACTTCCAATCCCAAGCTTCAATGTTGGGTCAAGCTTATAGCCCTAGAGCATAGTGGGCTAACTTCTTATTAAAGTCCATTGCATTCCGTTTTATTTAATTAACTTGTTTGTATACTAAAATTATATAAATCATGTCAAATTGCATTTTGGCAATGGAGACAATTAAAAAAATTATAAAATCTAAATTCACTTGACTATTAATGAGGAATTTCTTCCTGTAAGACTTTGAAATTCTAAAAATTAAAATAATGCAATGTTTTTATTTTTAATTGTTTTTTTACCATTGCATTTTGAATGGTGAGATAAACGTAATATTTAAATATGTTAAATGAAAAAAATTAAATGTAATGGACTCAATTGTATAAAATACTCTTTAGTGGATAAATATTATAAAAAGCAACGTCGAACTTCAATGTTAGGTCCAACATATAGCTTTATAAGGGTGTAGGCTAACTTCTTATTAGTGTTCATTGTATTTGAGTTTATTTAATTAACATGTTTGTATGCTAAAATTATGAAAATCATGTCAATTTGCAAAGTGGTAATGGAGAGAATTAAGAAAATTACAAAATTTAAATCCACTAAAGTATTAACAATGCTTTTATCCTTTGGAGACTTTAAAATTCTAACAATTAAAAAAGTACAATGTTTTTATTTTTTAAATTATTGTCAATAGGATTGCATTTTGAATGGTGAGATAAACTTAATATTTGAATTTATAAATTGAACAAAAATAAAAGTAATCAACTCAATTGTATAAAATACATTTTAGTAGATGACTATTGTAAATAGCAATCTCAAGTTTCGATGTTGGCTCAAGTATATTGCTCCAAAGGAGATTGGGCTAACTTTTTATTAGAGTCCTTTGCATTTGCATTTTTTAATCAACATATTTGTATCCTAAATTATATAAATCATGTCAAATTGCATTATGGTAATGGAGACAATTAAAATAATTACGATATTTAATTTCACTTAAGTATTAACATAGTTGTAAGATCTTAAAATTCTAAAAACATAAAAAAAATGCAATGTTTTTATTTTTTAAATTATTCTTAATACCATTGCATTTTGAATGGTGAGATAAACTTAATATTTTAAGATATTAATTGAACAAAAATACAAGTAATGAAGTCAATTGTGTAAAATACACTTTAGTAGATGAATATTATAAATAGCAATCTCTAAAGAAGAGTGGGCTAACTTCTTATTACAATCCATTGCATTTGCTTTTATTTAATTAACATCTATATACTAAAATTATATAAATCATTTTAAATTGCATTTTGGTATTAGAGACAATTAAAAAAATTATGAAATTTAAATTTACTTGAGTATTAACGAAGAATTTCTCCCTGTAAAACTCAAAAATTCTAAAAATTAAAATAATGCAATGTTTTTATTTTTTAAATAATTTTTAATACCATTGCATTTTGAATGGAGAGAAAACTTAATATTTGAATATGTTAAATAAACAAAAATACAAGTAATGAAATCAAGTGTATAAAATACTCATTAGTAGATGAATATTATAAAAATTAATGAAGAATTTTTCCCTATAAGATATTAAAATTCTAAACATCAAAATAATGCAAGGTTTTTATTTTTTAAATAATTCTTAATCCCACTGCATTTTTAATGGTGAGATAAACCTAATATTTAAATATATTAGTTAAACACAAATAAAAGTAACGGACTCAATTGTACAAAATAAACTTTAGTAGATGACTATTATAAATTCCAATCCCAAGTTTCAATGTTGGGTCAAGCATAAGCTCTAGAGCGTAGTGGGTTAACTTTTTATTAGAATCCATTGCATTCACTTTTATTTAATTAACATGCTTGTATACTCCAATCCAGAGGTTCAATGTTGTGTCAAGCATATATCTCCAAAGAGTAGTGAGCTAACTTCTTAGTAGAGTCAATTGCATTCGCTTTTATTTAATTAACATCTTTGTATACTAAAATTATATAAATCATGTCAAATTGCATTGTGGTAATGGAGACAATTAAAAAACTTACAAAATTTTAAGTCACTTGAGTATTAACGAGGAATTTCTCCCTGTAAGACTTTTAAATTCTAAAAATTAAAATAATGCAATGTTTTTATTTTTTAAAATATTATTAATACCATTGCATTTTGAATGGTGAGATAAACTTGATATTTGAATATGTTAATTTAATACAAATAAAAGTAATGGACTCAATTGTACAAAACACACATTAGTAGATGACTATTATAAATTCCAATCCCAAACTTTAATGTTGGGTCAAGTGTCACGGACGGGTTATGTCTCAGACATGGATGGGCTAGGTACAACCCGACTCCCATATCCCACATTAAATAGGAAAAGAGGGACCTTAGGTCATATAAATGTGGGTGCTGCACACCCCAATAGACTGCTTTTTGGGGAGAAAGTAATGACCTCGTGACAAGTGGTATCAGAGCCGACCTGACCCCGATTCCAATGCCTCTCACCAAGCACTTCACCCGGGAATAGGCAGGGGAGCCCTAATTCCCGATGAGGACGTTGATGGATTTAGTGGGGGAGAATGTCACGGATAGGTTATGTCTCAGACACAAACGGGTTAGGTACAACCTAACTCCCACATCCCACATCAGATAGGAAGAGGGGGATCCTTGGGTCATATAAGCATGGGTGCTGCACACCCCAACAGGCTACCTTTTAGGGAGAAAGTAATGACCCCGTGACACAAGCATGTAGCTTTAGATCGTAATGGGCTAACTTCTTATTACAGTCCATTGCATTCGCTTTTATTTCATTAACATGTTTGAATACTAAAATTATATAAATCATGTCAAATTGCATTGTGGTAATGGAGACAATTAAAAAAATTACAAAATTTAAATTCACTCAAGTATTAACGAACAATTTCTCCCTTTAAGACTTTAAAATTCTAAAAATTAAAATAATGCAATGTTCTTATCTTTCAAAAAATTTTTAAAACCATTGCATTTTAAATAGTGAGATAAATATAATATTTGAATATGTTAATTGAACAAAAATAAAAGTAATTGACTTTATGGTACAAAATACACTTTAGTCAATGAATATTATAAATTGCAATCCTAAGCTTCAATGTTGGGTCAAGCATATAGCTCTAAAGTGTAGTGGGCTAAGTTCATATTAGACTCCATTGCATTCGCTTTTATTTCATTAATATGTTTGTATACTAAAATTATATAAATCATGACAAATTGTACAATGGTAAAGGAGACAATTAAAAAACTTACAAAATTTAAATTCACTTGACCAATAACGAAAAATTTCTCACCATAAGACTTTAAAATTCTAAAAATTAAAATAATGTAATGTTTTTAGTTTTTAAAAAATTCTTAATACCATTACATTGTGAATGGTGAGATAAACATAATATTTGAATATGTTAATTGAACACCAATAAAAATAACAGACTCAATTGTACAAAATACACTTTAATGGATGACTATTATAAATTCCAATTGCAAGTTTTAATGTTAGGTCAAGCATATAACTCTATAGCATAGTGGGTTAACTTCTTATTAGTGTCCATTGCATTGGCTTTTATTTAATTAACATGTTTGTATACTAAAATTATATAAATCATGTCAAATTGCATTGTGGTAATGGAGATAATTAAAAAAAATTACAAAATTTAAATTCACTTAAGTATTACCGATAAATTTCTCCCTGTAAGACCTTAAAATTATAAAAATTACAATAATGCAATGTTTTTATTTTTTTAAATAGTTTTTAATTCCATTGCATTTTCAATGGTGAGATAAACCTAATATTTGAATATGTTATTTCACCAAAATAAAAGCAATGGACTCAATTGTATAAAATACACTTCAGTGGATGACTATTATAAATTGCAATCCCAAACTTCAATGTTAGGTCAAGCATATAGCTCTAAAGCATAATAGGCTAACTTCATATTAAAGTCCATTGCATTCCCTTTTATTTCCTTAACATGTTTGTATATTAAAATTATATAAATCATGTCAAATTGCATTGTGGGCATGTAGACAATTAAAAAAATAATAAAATTTAAATTCACTTAAGTATTAACGAAGAATTTCTTGCACTAAGATTTTAAAATTCTAAAAATTAAAATAATGCAATGCTTTTATTTTTTAAATAATCTTTAATACAATTGCATTTTGAATAGTGAGATAAACCTAATATTTGAATATGTTAATTTACCAAAATAAATGCAATGGACTCAGATGTATAAAATAAATTTTAGGGGATAACTATTGTAAATAGCAATCTTAAACTTCAATGTTGAGTCCAACATATAGTTCTAGAGCGTAGTGGACTAACTTCTTATTAGAATCTATTGCATTCGCTTTTGTTTAATTAACATCTTTGTATACTAAAATTATATAAATCATGTCTAATTGCATTGTGGTAATGGAGACAACTAAAAAAATTACAAAATTTAAATTCACTTGAGTATTAATGAAGAATTTCTCCCATAAGACTTTAAAATTGCAACAATTAAAATAATGCAATGTTTTTATTTTTTTTAAATAATTTTGAATCCAATTGCATTTTCAATTGTGAGATAAACCTAATATTTGAATATGTTAACTCACCAAAATAAAAACAATGGACTCAATTGTGTAAAATACACTTTAGTGGATGTCTATTATAAATTCCAATCCCAAGCTTTAATGTGGGGTTAAACATACAACTCTAGAGCACAGTGGACTAACGTCCTATTAGAGTCTATTGCATTCACTTTTCTTTAATGAACATGTTTGTGTCCTAAAATTATATAAATCATATCAAATTGCATTGTGGGCATAGAGACAATTAAAAAAATTACAAATTTTAAATTTACTTGAGTATTAATGATGAATTTCTCCCTATAAGACTTTAAAATTCTAAAAATTAAAATAATGCAATGTTTTTGTTTTTTAAATCATTTTGAATTCCATTGCATTTTCAATGGTCAGATGAACCTAATATTTGAATATGTTATTTCCCCAAAATAAAAGCAATGGACTCAATTATATAAAATACACTTTAGTATATGACTATTTTAAATTGCAATCCTAAATTTTAATGTTGGGTTAAGCATATAGCTCTAGAGTGTAATGGGAAAACTTCTTATTAGAGTCCATTGCATTCCCTTTTATTTCATTAACATATTTGTATACAAAAATTATATAAATCATGTCAAATTGCATTGTGGTAATGGAGACAATTAAAAAAATAACAAAATTTAAATTCACTTCAGTCTTAATGAAGAATTTCTCCCACTAAGATTTTAATATTATAAAAATTAAATAATACAATGCTTTTATTTGTTAAATAATTTTTAATACAATTTCATTTTCAATGGTGAGATAAACTTAATATTTGAATATGTTATTTCACCAAAAAGAAAGAAATGGACTCAATTTTATAAAATACACTTTAGTGGATGACTATTATAAATTCCAATCCCAAGCTTTGAGTCCATTGCATTTGATTTTATTTAATTATCTTGTTTGCATACTAAAATTATATAAATCATGTCAAATTGCAATTTAGTAATGGAGACAATTAAAAAATAACAAAATTTAAATTAACTTGAGTATTAATAAAGAATTTCTCCCTGTAAGACTTTAAAATTCTAAAAATTAAAATAATGCAATGTTTTTATTTTTGAAACAATTTTAGTACCATTGCATTTTAAATGGTGACATAAAAGTAATATTTGAATATGTTAATTGAACACAAATAAAAGTAATGGACTTAATTGTACAAAAGACACGTGAGTGGATGACTATTATAAATTCCAATCCCAAGTTTCAATGTTGGGTCAAGCATATATCATTAGAGCGTAGCGGACTAACCTCTTATTAGAGTCCATCACATTTGCTCTTGTTTAATTAACATGTTTGTATATTAAAATTATATAAATCATGTCAAATTGCATTTTGGTTATGGGAAAAATTAGAAAAATTACAATATTTAAATTCACTTGAGTATTAAGGAAGAATTTCTCCCTGTCAGACTTTAAAATTCAAAAAATTAAAATAATGCAATGTTTTTAATTTTTAAATAATTTTGAATTCCATTGCATTTTCAATGGTAAGATAAACCTAAAATTTGAATATGTTAATTCAAGAAAATAAAAGCAATGGCCTTAATTGTATAAAATACACTTTCGTCGATGAATATTATAAATTGCAATCTCAAACATCAATGTTGGGTCAAGCATATAGCTCTAAAGCGTTGTGGACAATCTTCTTATTAGACTCTTTTGCATTCACTATTGTTTAATTAACATGTTTGTATACTAAAATTATATAAATTATGTCAAATTGCATTGTGATAATGGAGACAATTAAAAAAATTACAAAATTTAAATTTACTTGAGTATTACCGAAGAATTTCTCCGTGTAAGCTTTAAAATTATAAAAATTAAAATAATGCAATGTTTTTATTTTTGAAAAATTTTTTAATACCATTGCATTTTGAATGGTAACATAAAAGTAACATTTAAATATGTTAATTGAACAAAATAAAAGTAATAGACTCAATTATACAAAACACACGTGAGTGGAACACTATTATAAATTCCAATCCAAAGCATCAATGTTGGGTCAAGCATATAGCTCTAGAGGGCAGTGGACAAACTTTTTATTAGAGTCCATCACATTTGCTCTTATTTAATTAACATGTTTGTATACTAAAATTATATAAATTATGTCAAATTGCATTTTGGTTATCAAAGAAATAAAAAAAATCACAATATTTAAATTGACTTGAGTATTAACAAAGAAATTCTCCCTGTAAGATTTTAAAATTCTAAAAATTAGAATAATGCAATGTTTTTATTTTTTTAAAAATTCTTAATACCATTGCATTTTGGATGGTGAGATAAACATAATATTTGAATATGTTAATTGAACACAAATAAAAGTAATGCACTAAATTGTACAAAATACACTTTTGTGGATAACTATTATAAATTTGAATCCCAAACTTCAATGTTAGGTCAAGTATATAACTCTAGAGTGTAGTGGACTAACGTCTTATTAAAGTCCATTGCATTTGCTTTTGTTTAATTAACATGTTTGTATACAAATATTATATAAATCATGTCAAATTGTATTGTGGCAATGGAAATAATTAAAAATGTTACAAAATTTAAATTCACTTGAGTATTAACTAAGAATTTCTCGCTGTAAGACTTTAAAATTCTAAACATTAAAATAATGCAAAGTTTTTGTTTTTTAAATAATTTTGAATTCCATTGCATTTTCAATGCTGAAACAAACCTAATATTTAAATATGTTATTTCACCAAAATAAAAGCAATGAACTCAATTATATAAAACATACTTTAATGGATGTCTATTATAAATTCCAATCTCAAGCATCAATGTTGGGTCAAGTATATAACTATATAGTGTAATGGGCTAACTTTTTATTAGAGTCCATTGCATTCATCTTTATTTAATTAACATGTTTGCATACTAAAATTATATAAATCATGTCAAATTGCATTGTGGTAATGAAGACAATTAAAAAAATTAAAAAATTTAAATTCACTTAAGTGTTAACGGAGAATTTCTCCCTAGTAAACTTTCAAATTCTAAAAATTAAAATAATGCAATGCTTTTATTTTTTAAATAATTTTTAATACCATTACATTTTCAAAGGTGAGATAAACCTAATATTTGAATATGTTAAGTTACCAAAATAAAAGCAATGGACTCAAATGTGTAAATACACTTTAAAGATGACTATGATAAATTGCAATTTCAAGCTATAATGTTGGGTCAAGCATATAGCTCGAGAGCGTAGTGGCCTAACTTCTTATTAAAGTCCCATTGCATTCACTTTATTTCATTAAACATATTTGTGTACTAAAATTATATAAATAATGTCAAATTGCATATTGGTAACAGAGACAATTAAAAAAATACAAAATTTAAATTCACTTGAGTGTTAATGGAGAATTTCTCCCTAGTAAACTTTCAAATTCTACAAATAAAATAATACAATACTTTTATTTTTTAATAATTTTGTAATACCATTGCATTTTCAATGGTGAGATAAACATAATATTTGAATATGTTAATTTACCAAAATAAAAGCAATGGACTCAATGTGTAAAATACACTTTAGGGATGACTATGATAAATTGCAATCTCAAGCTCCAATGTTGGGTCAAACATATAGCTCGAGAACGTAGTGGCCTAACTTCTTATTAGAGTCCATTGCATTCGCTTTTATTACATTCATATTTGTGTACTAAAATTTATATAAATCATGTCAAATTACATGTTGGTAACGAAGACAATTAACAAAATTACAAAATTTAAAATTCACTCGAGTGTTAACGAAGAATTTCTCCCTGTAAGACTTTAAAATTCTAAAAATTAAAATAATGCAATGTTTTTATTTTTATAATAATTTTGATTCCATTGCAATTTCGATGGTGAGATAAACGCTAATATTTTGAAAATGTTATTTCACCAAATAAAAGTAATGACTCAATTGTACAAAAAATTTTATGCAGTGGATGACTATTTTATAAATTCCAATCAACTTCAATGTTGGCCAAGCATANTGAAATATTTAATTTACCAAAATAAAAGCAATGGACTCAAATGTGTAAAATACACTTTAGGGATGACTATGATAAATTGCAATCTCAAGCTCCAATGTTGGGTCAAACATATAGTTCGAGACGTAGTGGCCTAACTTCTTATTAGGGTCCATTGCATTCGCTTTTATTACATTAACATATTTGTGTACTAAAATTATATAAATCATGTCAAATTACATGTTGGTAACGAAGACATTAAACAAAATTACAAAATTTAAATTCACTCGAGTGTTAACGAAGAATTTCTCCTTGTAAGACTTATAAATTCTAAAAATTAAAATAATGCAATGTTTTTTAAAAAAAAATTATTAATACCATGTCATTTTGAATGGTGAGATCAACGTAATATTGAATATTGTTAATTGAACACAAATAAAATAATGGACTCAATTGTATAGAATACACTTTCGTGGATGACTATTATAAATTCCAATACCAAGCTTCAATGTTGGGTCAAGCATATAACTCTACAGCATAGTGGACTAACTTCTTATTAGAGTCCATTGTATTTGCTTTTGTTTAATTAATGTGTTTGTATACAAAAATTATATAAATCATGACAAATTGCATTGTGGTAATGGAACAATTAAAAAAGTTACAAAATTTAAATTCACTAGAGTATGAACTAAGAATTTCTCCCTATTAGACTTTAAAATTCTAAAAATTAAATAATGCAATGTCTTTGTTTCTTAAATAATTTTGACTACCATTACATTTTTTATGGTGAGATAAACCTAATATTTGAAAATGTTATTTCACCAAAATAAAAGTAATGGACTCAATTGTATAAAGTACACTTTAGTGGATGACTATTATAAATTTCAATCCCAAACTTCAATGTTGGGCCAAGCATATAACTCTACAACGTTGTGGGCTAACTTCTTATTAGAGTCCATTACATTTGCATTTATTTAATTAACATGTTTGTATAATAAAATTATATAAATCATGTCAAATTGCATTGTGGTAATGGAGACAATTAAAAAAATTACCAAATTTAAATTCACTTAAGTATTAATGAATAATTTCTCCCTATAAGACTTTAAAATTCTAAAAATTAAAATAATGTAATATTTTTATTTTTTAAATAATTTTTAACACCATTGCATTTTCAATGGTGAGACAAATGTTATATTTGAATATGTTAATTGAACTCAGATAAAAGTAAGGGACTCAATTGTACAAAATTTAAATTCATTTGAGAGTTAACGAAGAATTTCTTCCTGTAAGACTTTAAAATTCTAAAAATTAAAATAATACAATGTTTTTATTTTTTAAAAATTATTAATACCATTTCATTTTGAATGGTGAGATCAACGTAATATTTGAATATGTTAATTGAACACAAATAAAAGTAATGGACTCAATTGTACAAAATACACTTTCGTGGATGACTATTATAAATTCCAATTCCAAGCCTCAATGTTGGGTCAAGCATATAACTCTACAACATAGTGGGCTAAGTTCTTATTAGATTCCATTGCATTTACTTTTGTTTAATTAACATGTTTGTATACAAAAATTATATAAATCATGACAATTTGCATTGTGGTAATGGAACAATTAAAAAAGTTACAAAATTTAAATTCACTAGAGTATGAACTAAGAATTTCTCCCTGTTAGATTTTAAAATTCTAAAAATTAAAATAATGCAATGTTTTTGTTTTTTAAATAATTTTGAATTCCATTGCATTTTCGATGGTGAGATAAACCTAATATTTGAAAATGTTATTTCACCAAAAGAAAAGGCAATGGACTCAATTGTATAAAATACACTTTAGTGGATGACTATTGTAAATTCCAATCCCAAGTTTCAATGTTAGGTCAAGCATGTAGCTCTAGATCATAGTGGGTTAACTTCTTATTAGAGTCCATTGCATGTTTTTATCTTTTAAAAAATTTTTAATACCATTGCATTTCGAATGGTGAGATAAACGTAATATTTGAATAGGTTAATTGAACAGAAATAAAAGTAATCGACTCTATGGTACAAAATACACTTTAATTGATGACTATTGCAAATTGCAATCCTAAGCTTCAATGTTAGGTCAAGCATATAGCTTTAAAGTGTAGTGGCCTAAGTTCTTATTCGACTCCATTGCATTCACTTTTATTTCATTAATATGTTTGTACACTAAAATGATATAAATCATGACACATTGTACTGTGGTAAATGAGACAAATAAAAAACATACAAAATTTCAATTCACTTGACTAATAACGAAAAATTTCTCACTGTAAACTTTAAAATTCTAAAAATTAAAATAATGCAATGTTTTTATATTTTAAAAATTCTTAATGAAGTTCCCAACTTCACCCTAGGATCTACTAGTTTGTGATACTGAGAGGGGGGGTGAATCAGTATCACCACAATTCACAATTCGCAGGAAAGTGAACAACTTCAATCTCTTCTTAAAAGCGAACTCTTTCTCAGATTCGACTAAGGTAGATCTATTGCTACCTACTAATCACAATAGTCCCCAAAGTCACCTTTCAGACACCTTGCCTAATAGACAATTCGGATGTTCTTGTTTAGGTCTTCGTTAGGTTATGGGTTGGCTGATACTTTAGCTGCGTTCACAACTCAATTCAAAACACAGAACGTAAAGCAAATTAAGGACACACGAGATTTACGTGGTTCCGTCAACGTGACGTACATCCACGGTGGTAGGGACTCTCCCTTACCGAGACTATCCACTATACTTGAGAATTATAGTTACAATGGATGTCTTAATCTTCTGCTCCTTTCACTATTGCAATTACTAAGCAAGTACAATACAAAGAGTGTCACTTACTGTGTCTACTCTTCTTCTAGCTTGTCTTGCCTCTGTTGAATTGAAAGGCTGCTCCACTGCCGCTTAGAAGTTCACCGCAACGCTCTCTAACCTCTCTTGAAGAAATCTAGAAATACGTTGAGTTCTTTCTGATGCTTCGCCAAATTCCTTCTCTAGGTTGTCTCACACAGCTCCTGCTTTCACCGTCTCACGGTTTCACAGCTTGCACTCAAGCTTCTGGTCTGCCGTTTCACGTCTCACAGCCTGCCCCACGCTTCTGATCAGTCACGCTGTTGCACGTTCTGGTCTCACGCTCCTGGTCTGCTGTTTCACGTCTCTTGGCCTGCCTCACACTACTGGTTTTTCTGGTTCACGTCTCTCGCCCTGCCTCACGCTTCTAGTCTGCTGTCTTCTCTTCCGGGTGGTCTCACGGATACCAGGTCTGCTGTCTTCTCTTCCGGGTGGTCTGTTTCTTATTTCTCCTCTTGCTGGTTGTGCGTTTCTGGTTTGGTTGCAGGATGTGTTTCTGGTTTGCTTGCAGGAGGCGTTTCTGGTTTGCTTGCAGGATGTGTTTCTGGTTTGCTTGCAGGAGGCGTTTCTGGTTCGGTTGCAGGAGGCGTTTCTGGTTTGCCTGCAGGATGTGTTTCTGGTTTGCTTGCAGGAGGCATTTCTGGTTCGGTTGCAGGAGGCGTTTCTGGTTTGCCTGCAGGATGTGTTTCTGGTTTGCTTGCAGGACGTGTTTCCGGTTTGCTTGCAGGATGTGTTTCTGGTTTGCTTGCAGGAGGTTGCACGTTCTGGTTTGCTCTCCCGGTGGTGACGTTTCTGGTTTGCTCTCCTGGTGGTGTTGTTTCTGATCTCTTGCCGTTCTGCTCTCTCTTCCTTTTGGCCGGTTGCTGTAGGGTTGCTGTTTATTCAATTGTGTTGGCCCTCTGCCCTAGTTTTGTCTTCCAAGGCCTTTATATACTCTCTTCCATAAAACCCTAATAGGGCTTACATGGCGGATTTACGTTCTTGCCCTTACGCGGCAGATTTACTTTCTTGCCCTTCCATGTGACTTTACTGCCCTTCCATATGACTTTACTCTCTTGCACACTTAACCCTAGTTGACAACAATTACAACCCATACAAGGCTGTGGGAACAACACTTAATACCATTGCATTGTGAATGGTGAGATAAACCTAATATTTGAATATGTTAATTGAACAACAATAAAAGTAATGGACTCAATTGTACAAAATACACTTTAGTGGATGACTATTATACATTCCAATCGCAAGCTTTAATGTTAGGTCAAGCATATAACTCTACAGCATAGTGGGTTAACTTCTTATTAGAGTCCATTGCATTGACTTTTATTTAATTAACATGTTTGTATACTAAAATTATATAAATCATGTCAAATTACATTTTGGTAATGGAGACAATTAAAAAAATTACAAAATTTAAATTGACTCGAGTATTACCGAACAATTTCTCCTGTAAGACTTTAAAATTCTAAAAATCAAAATAATGCAATGTTTTTATTTTTTAAATAATTTTTAATTCCATTGCATTTTCAATGGTGAGATAAACCTAATATTTGAATATGTTATTTCACCAAAATAAAAGCAATGGACTCAATTGTATGAAATACACTTTAATGGATGACTATTTAAATTGCAATCCCAAACTTCAATGTTGGGTCAACCATATAACTCTAAAGTGTAATGGGCTAACTTCATATTAGAGTCTATTGCATTCTCTTTTATTTCATTTACATGTTTGTATACAAAAATTATATAAATCATGCCAAATTGCATTGTGCTAATGGAGACAATTAAAAAAATAACAAAATTTAAACTCACTTGAGTATTAACAAAAAATTTCTCCCTAAAAGACTTTAAAATTCTAAAAATTAAAAAAATGCAATGTTTTTATTTTTTAAAATATTATTAATACCATTGCATTTTGAATGGTGAGGCAAACCTGATATTTGAATATGTTAATTGAATACAAATAAAAGTAATGGACTCAATTGTACAAAACACACATTAGTGGATGACTATTATAAATTCCAATCCCAAGCTTTAATGTTGGGTCAAGCATAGAGCTCTAGATCGTAGTGAGCTAACTTCTTATTAGAGTTCATTGCATTCACTTTTATTTCAATAACATGTTTGAATACTAAAATTATATAAATTATGTCAAATTGCATTGTAGTAATGGAGACCATCAAAAAAAATTACAAAATTTAAATTCATTCAAGTATTAACGAATAATTTCTCTCTCTAAGATTTTAAAATTCTAAAAATTAAAATAATGCAATGTTTTTATCTTTTAAAAAATTTTTAATACCATTGCATTTCAAATGGTGAGAAAAACGTAATATGTGAATATGTTAATTGAACATAAATATAAGTAATTGACTTTCTGGTACAAACTACACTTTAGTTGATGACTATTATAAATTGCAATCTCAAGCTTCAATATTGGGTTAAGCATAAAGCTCTAAAGCATAGTGGGTAAAATTCTTATTAGACTCTATTGCATTCGCTGTAAGATTTTAAAATTCTAAAAATTAGAATTTCTCCTTATAAGACTTTAAAATTCTAAAAATTAATATAATGCAATGTTTTTGTTTTTTAAATAATTTTGAATTCCATTGCATTTTCAATTGTGAGATAAACCTAATATTTGAATATGTTATTTCACCAAAATAAAAGCAATGGACTCAATTGTATAAAATACACTTTAGTGGATGACTATTATAAATTGCAATCTCAAGTTTAAATATTGGGTCAAGCATATAGCTCTAGAGTGTAATGGGTAAACTTCTTATTGGAGTTCATTGCATTCCCCTTTATTTCATTAACATGTTTGTATACAAAAATTATATAAATCATGCCAAATTGCATTGTGGTAATGGAGACAAGAAAAAAAATAACAAAATTTAAATTCACTTGAGTCTTAATGAAGAATTTCTCCCACTAAGATTTTAAAACTCTAAAAATTAAAATAATGCTATACTTTTATTTTTTAAATAATTTTTAATACAATTTCATTTTCAATGGCGAGATAAACCTAATATTTGAATATGTTATTTCACCAAAAAGAAAGAAATGGACTCAATTTTATATAATACACTTTCGTGGATGACTATTATAAATTCCAATCCCAAGCTTCGAGTCCATTGCATTTGCTTTTATTTAATTATCATATTTGCATGCTAAAATTATATAAATCATGTCAAATTGCAATTTAGTAATGGAGACAATTAAAAAAATAACAAAATTTAAATTAACTTGAGTATGAATGAAGAATTTCTCCCTATAAGACTTTAAAATTCTAAAAATTAAAATAATGCAATTTTTTATTTTTGAAAAAATTTTTAATACCATTGCATTTTAAATGGTGACATAAAAGTAATATTTGAATATGTTAATTGAACACAAATAAAAGTAATGGACTTAATTGTATAAAACACACGTGAGTGGATGACTATTATAAATTTCAATCCCAAACTTCAATGTTGGGTTAAGCATATAGATCTATAGCACAGTGGACTAACCTCTTATTAGAGTCCATCGCATTTGCTCTTGTTTCATTAACATGTTTGTATATTAAAATTATATAAATCATGTCAAATTGCATTTTGGTTATGGAAAAAATTAAAAAAATTACAATATTTAAATTCACTTGAGTATTCACAAAGAATTTCTCCCTATCAGACTTTAAAATTCTAAAAATTAAAATAATGAAATGTTTTTAAGTTTTATATAATTTTGAATTCCATTGCATTTTCAATGGTGAGATAAACCTAAAATTTGAACATGTTAATTCACCAAAATAAAAGCAATGGACTCAATTGTATAAAATAGACTTTCGTCAATGCCTATTATAAATTGCAATCTCAAACTTTAATGTTGGGTTAAGCATATAGCTCTAGAGTATAGTGGACAAAGTTCTTACTAGACTCTATTGCATTTGCCTTTGTTTAATTAACATGCTTGTATACTAAAATTATATAAATAATGTCAAATTGCATTGTGGAAATGGAGACAACTAAAAAGAATTACAAAATTTAAAGTCACTTGAGTATTACTGAAGAATTTCTCCCTCTAAGATTTTAAAATTATAAAAGTTAAAATAATGCAATGTTTTTATTTTTGAAAAAATTTTTTAATACCATTGTATTTTGAATGGTGACATAAAAGTAATATTTGAATACGTTAATCAAACACAAATAAAAGTAATGGACTCAATTGTACAAAACACATGTGAGTGGATGACTATTAGAAATTCCAATCCCAAACTTCAATGTTGGGTCAAGCATATAGCTTTAAAGCGCAGTGGACAAACTTCTTTTTAGAGTCCATCACATTTGCTCTTGTTTAATTAACATGTTTGTGCACTTAAATTATATAAATCATGTCAAATTGCATTTTGGTTATCGAAAAAATTAAAAAAATTACAATATTTAAATTAACTTGAGTATTAACGAAGAATTTCTCCATGTAATATTTTAAATTTCTAAAAATTAAAATAATTCAATGTTTTTAATTTTTAAAAAGTTCTTAATACCATTGCATTTTGAATGGTGAGATAAACATAATATTTGAATATATTAATTGAACACAAATAAAAGTAATGGACTAAATTGTACAAAATACACTTTCGTGGATGCCTATTATAAATTCGAATCCCAAACTTCAATGTTGAGTCAAGTATACAAATTTAGAGCATAGTGGGTTAACTTCTTATTAGAGTCCATTGCATTTGCTTTTGTTTAATTAACATGTTTGTATACAAACATTATATAAATCATATCAAATTGCATTGTAGTAATGGAAACAATTAAAAAAGTTACAAAATTTAAATTCATTGGAGTATTAACTAAGAATTTCTCTCTGTAGGACTTTAAAATTCTAAAAATTAAAATAATGCAAAGTTTTTATTTTTTTTAATAATTTTGAAATCCATTGCATTTTCGATGGCAAGATAAACCTAATATTTGAATATGTTATTTCACCAAAATAAAAGCAATGGACTCAATTGTATAAAATACACTTTAGTGGATGACTATTGTAAATTTCAATCCCAAGTTTCAATGTTAGGTCAAGTATATAACTCTAGAACATAATAGGCTAACTTCTTATTAGAGTCCATTGTATTTGCTTTTATTTAATTAGCATGATTGTATACTAAAATTATATAAATTATGTCAAATTGCATTGTGGTAATGGAGACAATTAAAAAAATTATCGAATTTAAATTCACTTAAGTATTAACGAAGAATTTCCCCTATAAAACTTTAAACTTCTAAAAATTAAAATAATGCAATATTTTTATTTTTTAAATAATTTTTAATACCATTGCATTTTGAATGGTGAGACAAACGTAATATTTGAATATGTTAATTGAACACAGATAAAAGTAAGGGACTCAATTGTACAAAATACATTTTAATGGATGGCTATTATAAATTCTAATCCCAAGCCTCAATGTTGGGTCAAGCATATACCTCTAGACCTTAGTGGGCTAACTTATTATAATCCATTGCATTTGCTTTTATCCAATTAACACGTTTGCATGCTAAAATTATATAAAAAATAAAAAAAATTAAATTCACTTGAGTGTTAATGAGAATTTCTCCCTACTAAGAATTTCTTGCTGTAAGACTTTAAAATTCTAAAAATTAAAATAATGCAATGTTTTTATTTTTTTTAAATAATTTTAAATTCCATTGCATTTTTTATGGTGAGATAAACCTAATATTTGAATATGTTATTTCACCAAAACAAAAGCCATGGACTCAATTGTATAAATACACTTTAGTGGATGACTATTGTAAATTCCAATCCTAAGCCTCAATGTTGGGTCAAGCATATAACTCTACAGTGTAGTAGGCTAACTTCTTATTAGAGTCCATTGCATTCTCTTGTATTTAATTAGCATGTTTGTATAGTAAAATTATATAAATCATGTCAAATTGCATTATGGTAATGGAGACAATTAAAAAAATTACAGAATTTACATTCACTTGAGTATTAAAGTAAAATTTCTCCCTAAAAGACTTTAAAATTCTAAAAAGTAAAATAAAGCAATGTTTTTATTTTTTACAAAATTTTTCACACCATTGCATTTTGACTAGTGAGATAAACGTAATATTTGAAAATATTAATTCAATACAAATAAAAGTAAAAGACTCAATCGTACAAAATACACTTTAGTGGATGACTCTTATTAATTTTAGTCCTAAGTTTCAATGTTGGGTTAAGCATATAACTCTATAGCATAGTGGGCTATGTTCCTATTAGAATTCATTGCATTTGCTTTTATTTAATTGACATGTTTGTATACAAAAGTTATATAAATCATGACAAATTGCATTGTGGTAATGGAAACAATTACAAAAGTTACAAAATTTAAATTCACTGTAGTATTAACTAAGAATTTCTTCCGATAAGACTTTAAAATTTTAAAAATTAAAATAATGCAATGTTTTTGTTTTTTAAATAATTTTGAATTCCATTGCACGTTCAATGGTGAGATAAACCTAATATTTGAAAAGGTTATTTCACCAAAATAAAAGCAATGGACTCAATTGTATAAAATACACTTTAGTGGATGACTATTGTAAATTCCAATCCCAACCTTCAATGTTGGGTCAAGCATATAACTCTACAACGTAATAGGCTAACTTCTTATTAGAGTCTATTGCATTTACTTTTATTGAATTAGCATGTTTGTATACTAAAATTATATAAATCATGTCAAATTACATTGTGGTAATAGAGACAATTAAAAAAATTAGAAAATTTACATTCACTTGAGTATTAAAGTAGAATTTATCCCTGTAAGACTATAAGATTCTAAAAATTTAAATAAAGCATTGTTTTTATTTTTTACAAAATTTTTCACACCATTGCATTTTGAATGGAGAGACAAACGTAATTTCTGAATATGTTAATTCAACACAAATAAAAGTAAGGGACTCAATCATACAAAATACACTTTAGTGGATGACTATTATAAATTCCAATTCCAAGCTTCAATATTAGGTCAAGCATATAACTCTACAACATAGTGGGCTAAGTTCTTATTGGAGTCCATTACATTTGCTTTTGTTTAATTAATATGTTTGTACACAAAAATTGTATAAATCATGACAAATTGCATTGTGGTAATGGAAACAATTAAAAAGGTTACAAAATTTAAATTCACTGGAGTATTAACTAAGAATTTCTCCCTATAAGACTTTAAAATTCTAAAAATTAAAATAATGATATGTTTTTGTTTTTGAAATAATTTTGAATTCCATTGTGTTTTCGATCGTGAGATGAACCTAATATTTGAAAATGTTATTTCACCAAAATAAAAGCAATGGACTCAATTGTATAAAATACACTTTAGTGGATAACCATTGTAAATTCCAATCCCAAGCTTCAATGTTGGGTCAAGCCTATAACTCTAGAACATAATAGGCTAACTTCTTATTAGAGTCCATTGCATTTGCTTTTATTTAATTAGCATGATTGTTTACTAAAATTATATAAATTATGTCAAATTGCATTGTGGTAATGGAGACAATTAAAAAAATTACAAAATTTACATTCACTTGAGTATTAGAGTAGAATTTCTCCCTATAAGACTTTAAAATTCTAAAAATTAAAATAAAGCAATGTTTTTATTTTTTAGAAAACTTTTCACACCATTGCATTTTGAATGGTAAGACAAACGTAATATTTGAATATGTTAATTCAACACAAATAAAAGTATAGGACTCAATTGTACAAAATACACTTTAGTGGATGACTATTATAAATTTCAGTCTCAAGTTTCAATGTTGGGTCAAGCATATAACTCTACAACATAGTGGGGTATGTTCTTATTAGAGTTCATTGCATTTTCTTTTGTTTAATTGACATGTTTGTATATAAAAATTATATAAATCATGACAAATTGCATTATGGTAATGGAAACAATTAAAAAAGTTACAAAATTTAAATTCACTGGAGTATTAACTAAGAATTTCTCCTAATAAGACTTTAAAATTCTAAAAATTAAAATAATGCAATGTTTTTGTTTTTTAAATAATTTTGAATTCCATTGCATGTTCAATGGTGAGATAAACCTAATATTTGAAAAGGTTATTTTACCAAAATAAAAGCAATGGACTCAATTGTACAAAATACATTTTAGTGGTTGACTATTGTAAATTCTAATCCCAAGCTTTAATGTTGGGTCAAGCATATAACTCTACAACGTAATAGGCTAACTTCTTATTAGAGTCCATTGCATTTACTTTTATTTAATTAGCATGTTTGTATAGTAAAATTATATAAATCATGCCAAATTGCATTATGGTAATGGAGACAATTAAAAAAAATTACAAATTTTAAATTCACTTGATTCTTAAGGAAGAATTTCTCCCTATAAGTTATTAAAATTATAAAAATTAAAATAATTCAATGTTTTTATTTTTTAAAAAATTATTAATATCGTTGCATTTTGAATAGTAAGAAAAATATAATATTTGAATATGTTAATTGAACACAAATAAAAGTAATGGACTCAATTGTACAAAATACACTTTAGGGGATGACTATTATAAATTCCAATCCCATGTTTCAATGTTTCGTCAAGCATATAGCTCTAGAGCATAGTGGGCTAACTTCTTATTAGAGTCCATGACATTCACTTTTCTTCAGTTAACAAGTTTGTACACGAAAATTATATAAATAATGTCAAATTGCATTGTAATAATGGAGACAATTAAAAAAATTATAGAATTTATATTCACTTGAGTATTAACATGAAATCTCTCCCAGTAAAACTTTAAAACTCTAAAAATTAAAATAATGCAATGTTTTTATTTTTTTAAGTAATTTTTAAGTCCATTGCATTTTCAATAGTGAGATAAACCTAATACTTGAATATATTAATTTGCCAAAATAAAAGTATAAAATACACCTTAATGGATGACTATTGTAAATTCTAATTTGAAACTTCAATCTTGGGTTAAGCATATAACTCTAAAGCGTAGTGGACTAACTTCTTATTAGAATCCATTGCATTTGCTTTTATTTAATTAACATGTTTGCACACAAAAATTATATAAATCATGTCAAATTGCATGGCGATAATTCAAACAATTAAAAAAATTACAGAATTTATATTCACTTTACTATTAACGTAAAATTTGTCTCTGTAAGATTTTAAAATTCTAAAAATTAAAATAATGCTTTTTTTTGTAAATAATTTTTAATTCCATTGCATTTTCAATGGTGAGATAAGCCTAATATTTGAATATGTTAATTTGCCAAAATAAAAGCAATGGACTCAATACTATAAAATACACTTTAATGAATGACTATTATAAATTCCAATACCAAGCTTTAATGTTGGGTCAAGCATATAGCTCCAGAGCATAGTGGATGAACTTCTTATTAGAGTCCATTGTATTCGTTGTTATTTAATTAACATGTTTGCATACTAAAATTATATAAATCATGTCAAATTGCATTGTAGTAATTGAGACAACTAAAAAATTGTCAAATTTAAATTCACTTGAGTATTAAGGAAGAATTTCTCTCTCTAAGATATTAAAATTCTAAAAATTAAAATAATTCAATGTTTTTATTTTTTAAAAAATTATTAATACCATTGCATTTTGAATGGTAAGAAAAACGTAATATTTGAATATGTTAATTGAACACAAATAAAAGTAATGGACTCAATTGTACAAAATAAACTTAAGTGGAAGACTATTATAAATTCCAATCTCATGTTTCAATGTTTGGTCAAACATATAACTCTAGAGCGTAGTGGCCAAACATTTTGTTAGAATCCATGGCATTCGGTTTTCTTTAATTAACAAGTTTGTACACAAAAATTATATAAATCATGTCAAATTACATTGTGATAGTGGAGACAATTAAAAAAATTATAGAATTTATATTCACTTGAGTATTAACATAAAATTTCTCCTAGTAAGACTTTAAAACTCTAAAAATTAAAATAATGCAATGTTTTTATTTTTTAAGTAATTTTTAAGTCCATTGCAATTTCAATGGTGAGATAAATCTAATATTTGAGTATGTTAATTTGCCAAAATAAAAGCAATGGTCTCAATAGTATAAAATACACCTTAGTGGATGATTATTGTAAATTCCAATCCCAAGTTTTAATGTTGGGTCAAGCATATAACTCTAGAACATAGTGGACTAACTTCTTATTAGAGTCTATTACATTTACTTTTATTTAATTAATTTGTACACAAAAATTATATAAATTATGTCAAATTGCATTGCGATAATGGAGACAATTAAAAAAATTATAAAATTTATATTCACTTGACTATTAATGTAAAATTTCTCCATGTAAGATTTCAAAATTCTAAAAATTAAAATATTCAAATATTACGTTTATTTCACCATTCAAAAAGCAATGACTTTAAAAATTATTTAAAAAATAAAAACATTACATTATTTTAATTTTTCAAATTTTAAAGTTTGAGGGAAAAATTCTTCATTAATACTCAAGAGAATTTAAATTTTGTAATTTTTTTAATTGTCTCCATAACCATAATGCAATTTGACATGATTTATATAATTTTAGGATACAAACATGTCAATTAAATAAAAGTAAATGCAATGGACTCTAATAAGAAGTTAGCCCACTATGCTCTAGAGCTATATATTTGACCCAATATTGAAGTTTGAAATTGGAATTTATAATAGTCAACCACTAAAGTGTAGTTTGTACAATATAGTCCATTACTTTTATTTGTGTTTGATTAAGATATTCAAATATTATGTTTATTTTACCATTCAAAATGCAATGACTTTAAAAGTTATTTAAAAAAATAAAAATATTGCATTATTTTAATCTTTAGAATTTTCAAGTCAAAGGGAAAAATTCTTCGTTAATACTCAAGAGAATTTAAATTTTGTAATTTTTTTAATTGTCTCCATAACCACAATGCAATTTGACATGATTTATACAATTTTAGCCTATGAGTATGTTAATGAAATAAAAACAAATGCAAGGGACTCTAATGAGAAATTAGCCCACTACGCTCTAGAACTATATGCTTAACCCAACAGTGAAGCGTGGGATTGGGATTTATAATAGTTATCCACTAAATTGTATTTTGTACAATTGAGTCCATTACTTTTTTTTTGTATTTTATTAACAAATTCAAATATTATGTTTCTTACACCATTCAAAATCGAATGGTATTAAAAATTTCTTAAAATATAAAAACGTTGAATTATTTTAATTTTTAGAATTTTAAAGTCTTACAAGAAGAAATTCATCGTTAATACTCCAGTAAATTTAAATTTCATAATTCTTTTAATTGTCTCCATAACCACAATGCAATTTGACATGATTTATATAATTTTAATATACAAACATGTTAATTAAACAAAAGCAAATGTAATGGACTCTAATAAGAAATTAGCCCACTACGCTCTAGAGCTATATGCTTAACCCAATAATGAAGCTTGAGATTAGAATTGATAATAGTCATCCACTAAATTGTATTTTGTACAATTGAGTCCATTACTTTTTTTGTGTTTTATTAACAAATTCTACTATTACGTTTTTCACACCATTCAAAATTGAATGGTATTAAAATTTTCTTAAAATATATAACCATTGCATTATTTTAATTCTTATAATTTTAAAGTCTTACGAGGAGAAATTCATTGTTAATACTCAAGTAAATTTAAATTTTGTAATTTTTTTTAATTGTGTCCATAACCATAATGCAATTTAACCTAATTTATATAATTTTAATATACAAACATGTTAATTAAACAAAAGTGAATGCAATGGACTCTAATAAGAAGTTAGCCCACTACGCTCTAGAGCTATATGTTTAACTCAACAATGAAGCTTGGGATTGGAATTTATAATAGTCATCCACTAAATTGTATTTTGTACAATTGAGTCCATTACTTTTATCTGTGTTCAATTAACATATTCAAATATGATGTTGATTTCACCATTCAAAATGCAATGGCTTTAAAAATTATTTAAAAAATAAAAACATTACATTATTTAAATTTTTAAAATTTTAAAGTCTTAGGGAGAAATTCTTTGTTAATACTCAAGGGAATTTAAATTTAATAATTTTTTAATTGTCTCTATAATTACAATGGAATTTGATGTGATTTATATAATTTTAGTATACAAACATGTTAATTAAACAAAAGCAAATGCAATAGACACTATTAAGAAGTTTGTCCACCAACCCCAAAAGCTATATGCTTGACCCAATATTAAAGCTTGGCATTGGAACTTGTAATAGTCATCCACTCAAGTGTATTTTGTACAATTGAGTGCATTACTTTTACTTGTGTTCAATTAGCATATTCAAATATTATGTTGATTTCACCATTCAAAATGCAATGGCTTTAAAAATATTTTAAAAATAAAAACATTGCATTATTTTAATTTTTAGAATTTTAAAGTCTTACAAGGAGAAACTCTTCGTTAATACTCAAGTCAATTTAAATTTGGCAATTTTTTTAATTGTCTCCATTACCACAATGCAATTTGACATGATTTATATAATCTTAGGACGCAAACATGTTAATTAAATAAAAGCAAATGTAATGGACTCTCATAAGAAGTTGGTCCACTAAGTTTTAAAGCTATATGCTTGATCCAACATTGAAGCTTAGGATTGGAATTCATAATAGTCATCCACTAAAGTGTATTTTGTACATTTAAGTACATTACTTTTATTTGTGTTCAATTAACATATTCAAATATTATATTGTTTTCGCCATTCAAAATGGAATGACTTTAAAAATTATTTAAAAAATAAAAAAAAATTGCATTATTTTAATTTTTAGAATTTTAAAGTCTTACAGGGAGAAATTCTTCGTTAATACTCAAGTGAATTTAAATTTGATAATTTTTTTAATTGTCTCCATTACCACAAGGCAATTTGACATGATTTATATAATTTTAATATACAAACATGTTAATTATACAAAAGTAAATGCAATGGATTCTAATAAGAAATTAGTCCACTAAGCTCTAAAGTTATATGTTTGACCCAACATTGAAGCTTGAGATTGGAATTCATAATAGTCATCTACTAAAGTGTATTTTGTACAATTGAGTCTATTACTTTTATTTGTGTTTAATTAACATATTCAAATATTACGTTTATTTCACCATTCAAAATGCAACAACTTTAAAAATCCTTTAAAAAATAAAAACATTGCATTATTTTAATTTTTAGAATTTTAAAGTTTTAGGGAGAAATTCTTCACTAATAGTCAAAGGAATTGAAATTTAGTAATTTTTCTAATCTCCATAACAACAATGCAATTTGACATGATTTATATAATTTTAGTATACAAACATGTTAATTAAACAAAAGCAAATGCAATAGACTCCAATAAGAAGTTAGTCCACTAAGCTCTAAAACTATATGCTTGACCTAAGATTGAAGCTTGGGTTTGGAATTCATAATTGTCATCCACTAAAGTGTATTTTGTACAATTGAGTCCATAACTTTTATTTGTATTCAATTAACATATTCTAATATTACATTTATTTCACCATTCAAAATGCAATGGCTTTAAAAATTATTTAGAAAATAAAAACATTGTATTATTTTAATTTTTCGAATTTTAAAGTCTTACAGGGAGAAATTCTTAGTTAACACTTAAATGAATTTAAATTTGGTAATTTTTTTAATTGTCTCCATTATCACAATGCAATTTGACATGATTTATACAATTTTAGTAGACAAACATGTTAATTAAACAAAAGCAAATGCAATAGACTTTAATAAGAAGTTTGTCCACCAAACCCAAAAGCTATATGCTTGACCCAATATTAAAGCTTGGGATTAGAACTTGTAATAGTCATCCATTAAAGTGCATTTTGTACAATTAAGTGCATTACTTTTATTTGTGTTCAATTAGTGTGTTCAAATATTATGTTGATTTCACCATTCAAAATGCAATGACTTTAAAAATTATTTAAAAAATAAAAACATTGCATCATTTTAATTTTTAGAATTTTAAAACCTTACAAGGAGAAATTCTTCGTTAATACTCAAGTGAATTTAAATTTAGCAATTTTTTTAATTGTCTCATACCACAATACAATTTGACATGATTTATATGATTTTAGTGTACAAACATGTTAATTAAACAAAAGCAAATGCAATGGACTCTAATAAGAAGTTTGTCCACCAACCCCAAAAGCTATATGCTTGACCCAATATTAAAGCTTGGGATTGGAACTTGTAATAGTCATCCACTAAAGTGCATTTTGTACAATTGAGTGCATTACTTTTATTTGTGTTAAATTAGCATATTCAAATATTATGTTGATTTCACCATTCAAAATGTAATGGCTTTAAAAAATAAAAACATTGCATCATTTATTTTTTGGAATTTTAAAGTCTTACAGGGAAAAATTCTTCATTAATACTCAAGTGAATTTAAATTTGACAATTTTTTTAATTGTCTCCATTGCCACAATGCAATTTGACATGATTTATATAATCTTAGTATACAAACATGTTAATTAAATAAAAGCGAATATAATGGGCTCTAATAAGAAGTTGGCCCATTATGCTCTAGAGCTATATGGTTGACCCAACATTAAAACTTGTGATTTGAATTTATAATAGTCAACCTCTAAAGTGTATTTTGTACAATTAAGTCCATTACTTTTATTTGTGTTCAATTAACATATTCAAATATTATGTTTATTTCACCATTCAAAATGCAATGGTTTTAAAAATTCTTTAAAAAATAAAAACATTGTATTATTTTAATTTTTAGAATTTTAAAGTCTTAGGGAAAAATTCTTTGCTAATACTCAAGTGAATTTAAACTTAGTAATTTTTTTAATTGTCTCCGTAACAACAATGCAATTTGACATGATTTATATAATTTTAATATACAAACAAGTTAATTAAACAAAAGCAAATGCAATGGACTCTCATAAGAAATTAGTCCATTAAGCTTTAAAGCTATATGCTTGACTCAACATCGAAGTTTGGGATTAGAATTCGTAATAGTCATCCACTAAATTTGATTTTGTAAAATTAAGTCCATTACTTTTATTTATGTTCAATTAGCATATTTAAATATTATGTTGATTTCACCATTCAAAATGTAATGGCTTTAAAAATTATTTAAAAAATAAAAACATTGCATTATTTTAATTTTTAGAATTTTAAAGTTTTACAGGGAGAAATTTTTCATTAATTCTCAAGTGAATTTAAATTTAGTAATTTTTTTAATCTCCATAACAACTATGCGATTTGACATGATTTATATAATTTTAGTATACAAGCATGTTAATTAAACAAAAGCAAATGCAATGGACTCTAATAAGAAATTAGTCCACTAAGCTCTAAAGCTATATGCTTGACCCAACATTAAAGCTTGTGATTGGAATTTATAATAGTCATCCACTAAAGTGTATTTTGTACAATTGAGTCCATTACTTTTATATGTGTTCAATTATTATATTCAAATATTACATTTATTTCATCATTTATTATGCAATGGTTTTAAAAAATTTTTAACAAATAAAAACATTGCATTATTTTAATTTTTAGAATTTTAAAGTCTTAGGGAGAAATTTTTCATTAATGCATAAGTGAATTTAAATTTTGTGCTTTTTTTATTTGTTTCCATTACCATAATGCAATTTGCATGAGTTATATAATTTTAGTATGCAAGCATGTTAATTAAATAAAAATGAGTGCAATAAACTCTAATAAGAAGTTAGTTTACTATGCTCTAGAGCTATATGGTTCACCTAACATTGATGCTTGGGATTGGAATTTATAATAGTCATCCACTAAAGTGTATTTTATAGAATTAAGTCCATTGCTTTTATTTTGGTAAATTAACATATTCAAATATTAGGTTTATCTCACCATTGAAAATGCAACGAAATTAAAAATTATTTAAAAAATAAAAACATTGCATTATGTTGATTTTTGGAATTTCAAAGTCTTATCGAAGAAATTCTTCGTTAATACTAAAGTGAATTTAAATTTTGTAATTGTTTTAATTGTCTTCATTACGACAATACAATTTGACATGATTTATATAATTTTAATATACAAACATGTCAATTAAATAAAAACGAATGCAATGAACTTTAATAATACTCATCCACTAAAGTGTATTTCATTCAATTGAGTCTATTACTTTTATTTGTATTCAATTAACATATTTAACTATTACGTTTATTTCATATTCAAAATGCAATGATTTTAAAATTATTTAAAAAATAAAAAATGGCATTATTGTTATTTTTAGAATTTTAAAGTCTTAGAGAGAAATTTTTTGTTAATGCCCAAGTGAATTTAAATTTTGTAATTTTTTTAATTGTCTCTATAACCACAATGCAATTTGACATGATTTATATAATTTTTGTATACAAACATGTTAATTAAGTAAAAGTAAATGCAATGGACTCTAATAAAAAGTAAATTCCCTACGTTCTATAGCTATATACTTGACCCAACATTAAAACTTGGGATTGGAATTTATAATAGTCATCCACTAAAATGTATTTTGTAGAATTGAGTCCATTACTTTTATTTGTGTTCAATTGACATATTCAAATATTACGTTTATTTCATCATTCAAAATGAAATGGCATTAAACATTTTTTAAAAATAAAAATATTACATTATTTTAATTTATAGAATTTTAAAGTCTTAAAGGGAGAAATTTTTCGTTAATAATCAAGTGAAAGTAAATTCTGTAATTTTTTTAATTGTGTCCATTACCACAATGCAATTTCACATGATTTATATAATTTTGGCATACAAACATGTTAATTAAATACAAGCAAATGTAATGGACTTTAATAAGAAGTTATCCCACTATGCTCTAGAGTTATATGTTTGACATAACATTGAAACATGAGATTGGAATTTATAATAGTCATCCACTAAAGTGTCTTTTGCATAATTGAGTCGCTTACTTTTATTTGTGTTCAATTAACATGTTCAAATATTACATTTATCTCACCATTCAAAATGCAATGGTATTAAGAATTTTTTAAAAACTAAAAACATTGCATTATTTTAATTTTTAGAATTTTAATATCTTACAAGGAGAATTTCTTCATTAATACTCAGGTAAATTTAAATTTGGTAATTTTTTTAATTGTCTCCATTACCACAATGCAATTTGACATGATTTATATAATTTTATTATGCAAACATGTTCATTAGATAAAAGTGAATGCAATGAACTCTAATAAGAAGTTAGTCTATTACACTCTAGAGTTATATGCTTAACCTAACATTAAAACTTGACATTGGAATTTATAATAGTCATCTACTAAGCTGTATTTTGTACAATTGAGTCCCTTACTTTTATTTTTGTTCAATTAAAATATTCAAAAATTATGTTGATCTCACCATTGAAAATGCAATGGTAATAAAAATTATTAAAAATATAAAAACATTACATTATTTTAATTATTAGAATTTTGAACTCTTACATGAAGATATTCTTGGTTAATACTCAAGTGAATTTAAATTTGTTAATTATTTTAATTGTCTACATTACCACAGTGCAATTTGACATGATTAATATAATTTTAGTGTACAAACATATTAATTAAACAAAAGCGAATACAATGGACTCTCATAACAAGTTAGTTCACTACACACTAGACCTATATGCTTAATCCAACATTGAAATTTGGGATTGGAATTTATAACAGTTATCCACTAAAGTTTATTTTATATAATTGAGTCAATTGGTTTTATTTTGGCAAATTAACATATTCAAATATTAGGTTTATCTCACCACTGAAAATGCAATGGTATTAAAATCTCTTTAAAAAAATAAAAAAATTGCATTATTTGAATTTTTAGAATTTTAAAATTTTATGGGGAGAAATTCTTCGTTAGCACTCAAGTGAATTTAAATTTTGTAATTTTTTTAAGTGTCTCCATTACCACAATACAATTTGACATGATTTATATAATTTTAGTATACAAACATGTCAATTAAATAAAAGCGAATGCAATGAATTCTAATAAGAAGTTAGTTCACTACGCTCTAGAGCTACATGCTTGACCCAATATTGAAATTTGGGATTGGAATTTATAATAGTCATTCACTAAAGTGTGTTTTGTACAATTGAGTCTATTACTTTTATTTGTGTTCAATTTACATATTCAAATATTATATTTATCTCACCATTCAAAATGCAATGGTATAAAGAATTTTTAAAAAAAAATAAAAACATTGCATTATTTTAATTTTTAGAATTTTAATATCTTACAAGGAGAAATTCTTCGTTAATATTCAAGTGAATTTAAATTTGGTAATTTTTTTAATTGTCTCAATTACCACAATACAATTTGACATGATTTATATAATGTTAGTATGCAAACATGTTAATTAGATAAAAGTGAAGGCAATGGACTATAATAAGAAGTTAGTCTATTATGCTCTAGAGCTATATGCTTGACCTAACATTGAAACTTGAGATTGAAATTTATAATATTTATCCACTAAAATGTATTTTATACAATTGAGTCTGTTGCTTTCATTTTGGTAAATTAACATATTGAAATATTAGGTTTCTCTCACCATTGAAAAAGAAATGGAATTAAAAATTATATAAAAAATAAAAGTATTGCATTATTTTAATTTTTAGAATTTTAAAATATTACAGGGAGAAATTCTTTGCTAAAACTCAAGTGAATGTAAATTCTGTAATTTTATTAATTTTCTCCATTTCCATAATGCAATTTGACATGATTTATAAAATTTTAGTATACAAACATGCTAATTAAATAAAAGCAAATGCAATGAACTCTAATAAGAAATTAGCCTACTATGCTCTAGAACTATATGCTTGATTCAACATTGAAACTTAGGATTGGAATTTATAATAGTCATCCGTTAAACTTTATTTTGTACAATTGAGTCCCTTATTTTTATTTTTGTTCAATTAAACATATTCAAAAATTATATTTATTTCACCATTGAAAATGCAATGGTAATAAAAATTATTAAAAATATAAAAACATTGCATTATTTTAATTATTAGAATTTTAAAGTCTTACAAGGAGAAATTCTTGGTTAATACTCAAGTGAATTTAAATTTTTTAATTATTTTAATTGTCTCCATTACCATAATGCCATTTGACAAGATTAATATAATCTTAGTGTACAAACATGTTAATTAAACAAAAGTGAATGCAACGGAACCTAGAGTTATATGCTTGAGTCAACATTGAAGATTAGGATTGAAATTTATAATAGTCAGGTACTAAAGATTATTTTATACAATTGAGTCCATTGGTTTTATTTTGGCAAATTAACATATACAAATATTAGGTTTATCTCACCACTGAAAATGAAATGAAATTAAAAATTATTTAAAAATAAAAACATTGCATTATTTTAATTTTTACAATTTTAAAGTATTATTGGGAGAAATTCTTCATTAATACTCAAGTGAATTTAAATTTGGTAATTTTTTTAATTGTCCCCATTTTCACATTGCAATTTGACATGATTTATATAATTTTAGTATAAAAACATGTCAATTAAATAAAATTGAATGCAATGGGCTCTAATAAGAAGTTAGTCCATTATACTCTAGAGTTATATGCTTGACGCAACCTTGATGCTTGGAATTGGAATTTATAATAATCATCCACCAAGGTGTATTTTATACTATTGAGTCCATCGCTTTTATTTTGGCAAATTAACATATTTAAAGATTAGGTTTATCTTACCATAGAGAATGCAATGGAATTAAAAATTATTTAAAAAATAGAAACATTGCATTATTTAATTTTTATAATTTTAAAGTCTTATAGGGACAAATTTTATGTTAATAATCAAGTGAATGTAAATTTTGTAATTTTTTAATTCTCTCCTTTACCATAATGCAATTTGACATGATTTATATCATTTTAGTATACAAGCATGTTAATTAAATAAAAGCAAATGTAATGGATTCTAATAAGAAGATAGCCCACTACGCTCTAGAGCTATATGCTTGACCCAACATTGAAATATGAGATTGCAATTTATAATAGTCATCCACTAAAGTGTATTTTGTACAATTGAGTCCATTACTTTTATTTGTGTTTAATTAGCATATTCAAATATTACGTTTATCTCACCATTGAAAATGCCATGGTATTAAGAATTTTTTAAAAAAATAAAAACATTGTATTATTTTAATTTTTAGAATTTTAAAGTCTTACAAGGAAAAATTCTTCACTAATAATCAAGTGAATTTAAATTTTTTAATTTTTTTAATTGTGTCCATAACCACAATGCAATTTGACATGATTTATATAATTTTCGCATCCAAACATGTGAATTAAATAAAAGCAAATGCAATGAACTCTAATAAGAAATTAGCCCACTATGCTCTAAAGTTATATATTTGCCCCAACATTGAAACATGAGATCAGAAAATATAATAGTCATCCACTAAAGTGTATTTTGCACAATCGAGTCCATTGCATTTATTTGTGGTCAATTAAAATATTTACATATTACGTTTATCTCACCATTCAAAATGCAATGGTATTAAGACTTCTTTAAAAAATAATAACATTGTATTATTTTAATTTTTAGATTTTTAAAGTATTAGAAGGGGAAATTCTTCGTTAATACTCAAGTGAATTTAAATTTGGTAATTTTTTTAATTATCTCCATTACCACAATGCAATGGAATTAAAAATTATTTAAAAAATAAAAACATTGTGTTATTTTAATTTTTAGAATTTTAAAGTCTTACAGGGAGAAATTTTACATTCATACTCAAGTGAATATAAATTCTATAATTTTTTTAATTGTCTCCATTATCGTAATGCAATTTGACATGATTTCTATAATTTTCATATGCAAACATGTTAATTAAATAAAAGCGAATGCAATAGATCCTAATAAAAAGTTAGCCCACTATTCTCTAGAGCTGTATAATTGATTAAACATTGAAACACGACATTGGAATTTATAATAATCATCCACTAAAGTGTATTTTATACAACTGAGTTTATTGCTTTTATTTGGGTTATTTAACATATTCAAATATTATGTTTATCTCACCATTGAAAATGCAATGGTATTAAAATTATTTAAAAAATAAAAGCACTGTATTATTTTAAATTTTGGAATTCAATTGTTTTACAGGGAGAAATTCTTCATTAACAGTCAAGTGAATTTAAATTTTGTAATTTTTTTAATTGTCTCCATTACCACAATGCAAGTTGACATGATTCATATAATTTTAGTATACAAACATGTTGATTAAATAAAAGTGAATGCAATGGAGTCTAATAAGAAATTAGTTCACTATGCTCTAGAGCTATATATTTGACCCAACATTAAAACATGAGATTGGAATTTATAATAGTCATCCATTAAAGTGTATTTCGTACAATCAAGTCCATTGCATGTATTTGTGGTCAATTAACATATTCACATATTACTTTTATCTCACCATTCAAAATGCAATAGTATTAAGACTTTTTAAAAAAATTAAAACATTGCATTATTTTCATTTTTAGAATTTTAAAGTCTTAGAGGGAGAAATTCTTCGTTAATACTCAAGTGAATTTAAATTTGGTAATTTTTTTAATTATCTCCATTACCCTAATGCTATTTGACATGATTTATATAATTTTAATATACAAACATGTTAATTAAATAAAAGCAAATGCAATGGACACTAATAAAAAGTTAGCCCACTACACTTTAGAGCTTATGCTTGACCCAACATTGATACTTGGGATTGGAATTTGTAATAGTCATTTGCTAAAGTTTATTTTGTACAATTGAGTCCATTACTTTTATTTGTGTTCAATTAACATATTTAAATATTAGATTTATCTCACCATTAAAAATGCAATGGAATTAAGAATTTTTTAAAAAATAAAAACCTTGCATTATTTTGATGTTTAGAATTTTAATATCTTACAGGGAAAAATTCTTCGTTAATACTTAAGTGAATATAAATTTGGTAATTTTTTTAATTGTCTCCATTACCGCAATGCAATTTGACATGATTCATATAATTTTAATATACAAACATGTTAATTAAATAAAAACGAACGTAATGGACTCAAACAAGAAGTTAACCCATTACGCTTTAGAGTTATATACTTGACACAACTTTGAAGCTGGGCATTGGAATTTATAATAGTTATCCACTAAGGTGTATTTTATACTATTGAGACCATTGCTTTTAGTTTGGCAAATTAACAAATTCAAATATTAGATTTATCTCACCATTAAAAATGCAATGGAATTAAAAATTATTTAAAAAAATAAAAACATTGCATTATTTTAATTTTTAGAATTTTAAAATCTTACATGGAGAAATTTTATGCTAATACTCAAGTGAATATAAATTCTATAATTTTTTTAATTGTCTCCATTATCGTAATGCAATTTGACATGATTTCTATAATTTTCATATAGAAACATGTTAATTAAATAAAAGCGAATGCAATAGACCCTAATAAGAAGTTAGCCCACTACACTATAGAGCTGTATGCTTGATCAAACATTAAAACACGAGTTTGGAATTTATAATAATCATCCACTAAAGTGTATTTTATACAACTGAGTCTATTGCTTTTATTTTGGTAATTTAACATATTCAAATATTATGTTTATCTCACCATTGAAAATGCAATGGTATTAAAAATTATTTAAAAAATAAAAGCATTACACTATTTTAATTTTTAGAATTCGAATGTTTTACAAGGAGAAATTCTTCATTAACAGTCAAGTTAATTTAAATTTGTCAATTTTCTTAATTGTTTCCATTACCACAATGCAAGTTGACATGATTTATATAATTTTAGTATACAAACATGTTAATTAAATAAAAGCAAATGTAATGTGCTCTAATAAGAAGTTAGTCCACAACACTCTACAACTATATATTTGACCCAACATTGAAATATGGGATTGGAATTTATAATAGTCATCCACTAAAGTGTATTTTGTACAATCGAGTCCATTGCATTGAATTGTGGTCAATTAATATATTCACATATTACGTTTATCTCATCATTCAAAATGCAATGTTATTAAGACTTTTTTTAAAAATAAAAACATTGCATTATTTTAATTTTTAGAATTTTAAAGTATTAGAGGGAGAAATTCTTCGTTAATACTCAAGTGAATTTAAATTTGGTAATTTTTTTAATTGTCTCCATTACTACAATGCAATTTGACATGATTTATATAATTTTAGTATACAAACATGTTAATTAAATAAAAGCGAATGCAATTGACTCTACTAAGAAGTTAGCTCACTACGCTTTGGAGATATATGCTTGACACAACATTAAACCTCCGGATTGGAATTTATAATAGTCATCCGCTAAAGTTTATTTTGTACTATTGAGTCCATTACTTTTATTTGTGTTCAATTAACATATTCAAATATTAGGTTTATCTCACCATTAAAAATGAAATGGTATTAAGAATTTTTTTAAAAAATAAAAACATCGCATTATTTTAAAGTTTAGAATTTTAATATCTTACAGGAAAAAATTCTTCGTTAATACTCAAGTGAATGTAAATTTGGTAATTTTTTTAATTGTCTCCATTACCACAATGCAATTTGACATGATTTATATAATTTTAGTATACAAACATGTGAATTAAATAAAAGCGAATACAATTGACTCTAATAAGAAGTTAGCCCCACTACGCTTTGGAGCTATATGTTTGACACAACATTGAACCTCGAGATTGGAATTTATAATAGTCATCCGCTAAAGTTTATTTTGTACAATTGAGTCCATTACTTTTATTTATGTTCAATTAACATATTCAAATATTACGTTTATCTCACCATTAAAAATGAAATGGTATTCAGAATTTTTTAATAAATTTGGTAATTTTTTTAATTGTCTCCATTACCACAATGCAAGTTGACATGATTTATATAATTTTAATATACAAACATGTTGATTAAATAAAAGCAAATGCAATGGAGTCTAATAAGAAGTTAGTCCACTATACTCTAGAGCTATATATTTGACCCAACATTGAAACATAGGATTGGAATTTATAATAGTCATCCACTATAGTGTATGTTGTACAATTGAGTCCATTGCATGTATTTGTGGTCAATTAACATATTCACATATTACGTTTATCTCACCATTCAAAATGCAATAGTATTAAGACTTTTTTAAAAAATAAAAACATTGCATTATTTTCTTTTTTAGAATTTTAAAGTCTTGGAGGGAGAAATTCTTTGTTAATACTCAAGTGAATTTAAATTTGGTATTACCACAATGCAATTTGACATGATTTATATAATTGTAGTATACAAACATGTTAATTAAATAAAAGTGAATGCAATGAACTCAAATAAAAAGTTAACCCACTACGCTCTAAAGCTTATGCTTGACCCAACATTGAAACTTGGGATTGGAATTTATAATAGTCATCCACTAAAGTTTATTTTGTACAATTGAGTCCGTTACTTTTATTTGTGTTTAATTAATATATTTAAATATTAGGTTTATCTCACCATTAAAAATGCAGTGGATTAAGAATTTTTTAAAAAATAAAAACCTTGCATTATTTTGATGTTTAGAATTTTAATATCTTACAGGGAAAAATTCTTCGTTAATACTTAAGTGAATGTAAATTTGGTAATTTTTTTAATTGTCTCCATTACCACAATGCAATTTGACATAATTTATATAATTTTAATATAAAAACATGTTAATTAAATAAAAGCGAACGTAATAGACTCAAATAAGAAGTTAGCCCACTATGCTTTAAAGCTATATGCTTGACACAACATTGAAACTCGAGATTGGAATTTATAATAGTTATCCACTACGGTGTATTTTACTTCTTCTTACTATCTATTTGCTATAAGCTTTGTTTTCATCTTACCATAGGCTACTCTACTTGGATAAGTGGATTGACAGTCCTCCCAATCTCAGTCCATACACTTTGATGGTAGCCAGCAGTCACACGAGTTTCCAACAGTTGGAGAAACAATAATTGGGGACGATGATTAATTACCAAAGGTTGCCTGTGCACGTAATTTTGAAAGAAATAGCATGATTTTCAAATTCCTAAACTCCACGGGGTATTTCAACCATGTAATGCACTACAGAATTTATTCATGACAGCTTAATTTGTCGTATAATCTTTTTTGATTGATGAAAGAAAGAGGAGTGCACAAACAGATAAAATGTCTATTTTAGTACCAACTCCAAAAATCTGTTTGCTACAAACTCTATTTTCTTCTTACTGTCTATTTGCTAGAGGTTTTGTTTTCTTCATTCTATATGCTAATCTATTTTGTACAGGCTCTTCTAGGTATTGTTTTCTTCTCACTGTCTATTTGCTACAGGCTCTATTTTTGTCCTACCTTAGGCTGCTCTATTTTCAATAGGCTCCTACTGGCTCTGTTTTCTTCTTATCATCTATTGCTATAAGCTTTTTTTTCTTTTTACCACACACTGTTTTATTTTCTTCTTAACATTTATTTGCTAAAGGCTCTATTTTCTTCTTACCATAGGCTACTCTATTTGGACAAATGCATTGACAATTCTCCCAATCTTAGCCCATACACTTTGATGGTAGCTAATAGTCACATGAGTTTTCAATAGTTGGAAGACAACAAATGGAGGACGAGGATTAATTACCAAAGGTTTCCTATGCATATAATTTTGAAAGAAGTAGCTCGATTTTCAAATTCGTAAACTCCACAGGTATTTCAACCATGTAATGCACAACAAAATCTATTCATTGATGCTTAATTTGTTGTATAATCTCTTTTGATGGATGAAATGAAGAGGAGTGCACAAATAGATAAAATGTCTATTTTATTACATACTCCCTAAAATTTATTAGCCATAGGCTTTATTTTATTCCTTTCATAGGTTGCTTTGTTTTCTGTAGGCTCCTTCAGGTTCTGTTTTTTTTTCTTACTGTTTTATTTGTTATAGGCTCTATTTTCTTCTTAGCATAGGTTGTTCTAATTTTAGAGGCGGCCTACTAGCTCTATTTTCTTCTTGCCATCTATTTGCTAGAAGCTCTATTTTCTTTTTACCGTCTATTTGCTAAAGGCTCTATTTTCTTCCTACCATTGGCTGCTCTATTTGGACAAGTGAATTAATAGTCCTCCCAATCTTAACCCATACATTATGATGGTAGCCAGCCAGTCATATGAGTTTCCAATAGTTAGAGAAGCAATAAATATGGATGAGGATTAATTATCGAAGATTGTCTATGCACATAAATTTTGAAAGAAATTACATGATTTTCAAATTCATAAACTCCACAGGTATTTCAACCATGTAATGCACAACAAAATCTATTCATTATAGCTTAATTTGCTGTATAATCTTTTTTGATTGATGAAAGGAAAAGGAGTGCATGAACAAATAAAATGTCTATTTTAGTACCTACTCCAAAAATCTATTTGTTGCAACCTCTATTTTCTTCTTACTGTCTATTTGCCATAAGTTTTGTTTTTTACAAGCTCTTTCCAAGTTTTGTTTTCTTCTTACTGTCTATTTGCTACAAGCTCTATTTTGTCCTACCTTAGGTTGCTTTATTTTCAACAGACTTTGTTTTCTTCTTATCATTTATTTGCTACAGGCTCTTTTTTCTTCTTACCACACATTGCTCTGTTTCTTCTTACCATCTATTTGCTAAAAGTTCTATTTTCTTCTTATCGTAGCTTGCTCTATTTGGATAAGTGAATTGACAATCCTTATAATCTTAGTCTATACTCTTTGATGGTAGCCAGTAGTCATATGAGTTTTTAATAGTTAAAAGGCAACAAATGAGGATGAGGATTAATTGCCAAAAGTTTCTTGTGCACATAATTTTCAAAGAAGTAGCTTAATTTTCAAATTCATAAACTCCATGGGTATTTCAACCATGTAATGCACAACAGAATCTATTCATTGATACTTAATTTGTTGTATAATCTTTTTTGATGGATGAAACGAAAATGAGCGCATGAATAGATAAAATGTCTATTTTGGTATTTACTCCTAAATTCTAATTGCTATAAGCTTTATTTTCTTTTTTCTATCGGCTACTTTGTTTTTTAGAGGCTCCTTTAGGTTCTGGTTTCTACTTACCATATATTTGCCATAGTCTCTATTTTCTTCCTCCCTTAGGTTACTCTGTTTCCTACAGGCTTTGACTTTTTCCTACTATCTATTTCCTATAGCCTCTATTTCTTCTTACCATAGGCTGCTTTGTTTTCTACAAGCTCTGTTTTCTTTTTACCATTTATTTACTATAGGCTATGTTTTCTTCTTACCGTAGGGTGCTCTAATTGGACAAGTGGATTGACTGTCCTCCTAAACTTAGCCCATACACTTTGATGGTACCTAATAGTCACATGAGTTTTCAACAGTTTGAAAGCAACAAATGAGGACAAGTATTAATTACCAAAGGATACTTGTGCATATAATTCATAAAAAGTAGCTTGATTTTCACATTTGTAAACTCCATGGGTGTTGCAACCATGTAATGCAAAAAAAAATCTATTCATTAAACTTAATTTGCCGTGTAACCTTTTTTGATGGATGAAAGGAATAGGAGTGGATAAAGAGATAAAATGTCTATTTTAGTGCCTACTCTTAAAATCTATTTGTTACAGGCTTTGTTTTCTTCTTACCATCTATTTGTTTTCTTCTTACCATAGGCTACTTTATTTTCTACAAGCTCTATTTTCTTCTTACCGTTTATTTACTATAGGTTATGTTTTCTTCTTGCTACAGGCTGCTTTGTTTGTACAAGTGAATTAACAATCCTCCCAATCTTAGCCCATACACACTGATGGTAGCTAGCAATCACATGAGTTTCCAATAGTTGGAAGGCAACAAATGACAATGAGGATTAATTNAACTTCATCCCTTAATTGTGGCCAATAGTATTTCATTTCCAACAACGCCCACGTCCTCTTCATGCCTGGGTGACCAGCCCATTTGGTGTCATGACACTCTTTAATGAGGGAACGCCTTATATTCCCCCACTTAGGTACATAAAGTCGCCTACCTCGGGGTGTAGATTAGGCCATCCTCAACCCAAAACCTTTTGGTCTCCCTCTTACCGCAAGGTTGACAATCTGTCTAGTCGTGGGGGTCGTGCTCGAGCCCTTCTCAAATGAAGGTCTTTGATGTCCCCCTTGGCTTGTGTTGGATGGCCACTAATCCTGTTTTGCGACTTAGAGCATCGGCGACCAACATTGGCTTTACCTGGATTATATTCCAAGGTGTAATCAAACTCAGCCAAGTAATCTTGCCACCTAGCTTGTTTTGGAGTCAGCTTCTTTTGGGTTTGGGAAATTGCTAGTGGGCCACATTGTCCGTCTTGATTACAAATCATGAGCCCAGTAGATAGTGACGCCAGGTACCAAGACAGTGCACAATGGCAGTCATCTCCTTCTCTTGCACCGTGTATCTCCGTTCGGTGTCATTTAATTTTCTACTCTCATAAGCCACAAGATGCCCTTCTTGCATCAGGACCCCTCCAATGGCAAAGTCATAAGCATCGGTGGTGGACTTCAAACATTTTCGTGAAGTTGGGGAGAGCAAGGACAGGCTCTCTACTTACCGCGTCCTTCAACCCTTCAAAGGTCATTTGTTGTCGGGTTGTCTAATCCCACGGCTGGTTCTTCTTTAGCAAGTCAGTTAGAGCAACCGTATGTGCTGAGTACCCCTTGATGAACCGTCTGTAGTAGTTGGCTAAACCAAGGAATGATCGCAACTCGGACACATTCTTTGGCGGCTCCCAATCTTGGATGGCTCGTACCTTCTCCTGATCCATTCGAATTTGTCCGTTCCCTACCACATGACCAAGGAAGTGTACTTCCCGTGCTGCAAAAGTGCACTTCTCTTTCTTGATGTAAAACTCATTTTCCCGCAGGAGTTTGAACATAGTTTGTAAGTGGTCGACATGGTCTTCGAGCGTCTCACTATAGATAAGAATGTCATCCAAGTAGACCACTACAAACTGGTCTAAGAATGGCCTAAAGATCTGATTCATGAGAGTGGAGAAAGTGGCAGGGGCGTTGGTTAGCCCAAAGGGCATTACCGGCCACTCAAAGGAGCCATAGCGGGTAACACAAGTGGTTTTTGACTCATCTCCTTCTGCGATACGAACTTGGTAGTACCCAGAACGCAAGTCCACCTTGGTAATCCACTTGGCTCGTCCTAATCTATCAAACAAATGAGGAATAAGAGGAAGAGGGTACCGATTCTTTACCGTAATCTTATTAAGCACCCTGTAGTCGATGCACACACGTAAAGAACCATCATGCTTCCTCTGGAATAGGACTGGGGCACTGTATGGGGCCTTTGAAGGTCGAATCTGACCCACATCGAGTAAACTAACTAGCTGCCTCTTCAACTCTTCAAGCTTGGCAGGTGCCATGCGATAGGGGGTCATAGCGGGTGGCTTGGACCCCGGTTCCAACTCGATCTTATGGTCCACGTCTCTCCTTGGTGGAAGTCGTTTAGGTAGCTCAGGTGGCATCACAACCCTGTTTTCTTTGAGAACGTCTTTAATCTTCTAGGGCATGTCCGCCTCTTGAGAGCTTGAGGGGTCATCGGTCACCATCGTTGCCAAATACGTGATTTCCCCTCGCTTAAAGCCCTTTTTTGCTTGCATTGCAGATAGGATTTTCCCATCACTTGCCTTCGAGGTGGCAGAAACCATGCATGGGGCCTCCTTCTCAAGCACACACACAGAATTTAAGTATGGCATAGGAACAACTTGTACCTTGCAAAGGAAGTCCATGCCAAGTACAATCTGGAAATCATCCATAGGTGCCACTGAGAAGTCGACTGTGCCATTCCAAGGACCAAGGCTCATTTGTACTCCTTGAGCCACACCATTTAAGGGCTTAACACCTGCATTGACAGTCTTGAGCCAGCCCCCACCATTGGCTATATTTAGACCAAGTCGTTTGGCTTCCTTTTCAGTGATGAAGTTGTGAGTGGCGCCTGTGTCAATCATGACTTGGGCATGCTGTCCATTTATTTGCACATCCAAAAACATTAGCCCCTTACCTCTCATGGCCGGGAAATCTTGTTTGACCTTGAGGGCATTGAGCAATTGTAGAGAGCCGATCTGCTCTGTCGAAACATCAACTGGTTGTGCCTCTTGTTGCTCGATCATAGCTGCCAACGAACCCAACTTTGGAGAGTTTTTCATAGGGTGCGGTCCCTTGCACACAAAGCACCCTCCTCTAGGTGTGAAGCACTGTTTTTTCTCCTCATAGTCCTGTCGAGTGGTCGGGTTGTAGCTACCTTTTCCTCTGTCTCTTTCTCCCCCACCTTTGGTGGAGTTACTCCTGGAATTCTTATTCTTGGAGGACTCTCCCCTTTGATACTCTGTTAGGGATTCTGCAATTGCAATGGCCTCATCAACGTCTTTTGCCCCTCGCTGCTGCACCTCTTGCTTGGCCCAATTTTGGAGCCCGTCTACGAAGTAGAACAATGCATCTTCTGCTCCTAGGTTGGGGATTTTTAGCAACAATGTTGTGAAATCCCTAACATAATCAGGGATAGAGGACTTGTGTCTCAACTCCCTCAGCTGTTTGCGTGCATCATAGACCACGTTTTCAGGGAAGAACTGTCTCTTGAGCTCCCTTTTAAAGTCTTCCCACGTCTCTATGGTGCAAAGGCCTCTTTGCATATCTGCATGCTTCCTACACCACCACAAGGTTGCTGTATCAGCAAGATAAAGTGTTGCAGTGCTTACCTTGTCTCTCTCGTCTGTCATCTTGGGACACTCAAAGTATCTCTCCATCTACCAAAGGAAATTTTCCACCTCCTGGGCATCCCTCTTGCCCGAAAACTCCTTGGGCTTGGGAGCCTCCACCCTCGGGGCTCCCCTCGAGCCGCCATCATTAGCCATAACCTTCTTGCATAAGGTTATGTCTTGGTGCATCTCCTCCAAGACAGTCTCTAAAGAGGTCACTTGGGTTTGCAAGCTTTCAAGAGTCCACATGACCGTCGTCTTGAAGATGTGCTCACCCCCGTGACACCCTTCATTGTTGGAAAGAGACTCTTGAACGTCCCCTTTGACTTTGTCAAGCTCTTCCAACGTGTGAGACTCCAAGGCTTCAAAGTTGTGCTTGACATGTTCAATACGTACCCCCATCTCAGCTAGTACCTGTTCAAGGATGTTGGTCTTCTCTTCCAAGGTGCCAAGAGTTGTGGCGCAACGAGTCTTGCTGTGTCCACGCTCCTTCTTGTTTCCACCTTGAGTGGGAGAGGGGTCACATCCCCTCTCCATCCCTTGGTGCTCCCTTACCGCATTCTCCTCCATGATGCTCAATATTATGCCTCACAAACCTGGCTCTGATACCACCTGTCACGGACGTACAAGTTCCTACACACGACCGTGCGGCACTTAGCTTTCCCTACGCCCTTTGTAGAAGCCAAATCAGCCTTCCTCCCTTGGATGGTGAAGAGAGAGTGGAGCACAATGGAAACCTAAGAGAAAGCAATTAGAGAAAAGAAGCACTCTATAATACTTGAGAGAGAATAAAAGCAAATTGGATGTCTCCCACCCTTGGGGCTAGTCCCTTTTATATACATCTCATCCTCCTAAATGGATGGTTGTGATTAATCTAATCTAACGGCTACAATCAAGGTTCTAGAGAATTCTATAAAGATCTATACAGCTCTACCTAATTAAGAGAATTCTAGAATGTTATGGAATGTACTAGAGTTCTAGTAACCTCTTCATCCTTCAAGGTTTTACTAGGCTCCTCTAGAACCTTCCAGGGCATTTCATTACTCCTAAAATCTATTTGCTCCTAGCTTTGTTTTCTTCTTACCAACTCTTAGCTATAGGCTTTGTTTTCTTCTTTCCGTATGTTGCTCTAGTGTTTACAGGCTCCTCTAGGTTCTGTTTTCTTCTTATTGTATATTTGTTACAAAATTTGCTTTCTTCCTACCTTAGGTTGCTTTATTTTCTACAGGCTCTATTTTCTTCATATCATCTATTTGTTACAGGCTCTGTTTTCTACAGACTCCTACAGGTTCTGTTTTCTTCATACTGTCTATTTTCTACGGGCTCTATTTTCTTCTAATCGTTTAGTTGCTAGAGGCTCTATTTTGTTCTTACCATTTATTTGTGAGTGGCTTTGTGTTCTTCTTACTAGAGGATGCTCTGTTTAGACAAGTGAATTGACAGTCTCCCAATCAATCAAGCAATAACAAGTAATTAACTTTTTCTAAACATCATGTCAACCAAAGGAATAAAATATGCTCTTGTATTTTATGTGAAGGAAAAAGAAACATGAATTTTGTTGCAAAATATCAAGCAAAAGCTGATTGGTGATGTCAAAGTATCCCAGATATTGTAGACTAAACATTTTGCTTAGGACACAACCAACTTTTGCAACCCATGAAATATGATTCACCAAGTAAACTACCTTTAAGATCAAACTCTGACACAAATCAGACATTTAAGAATTGGAGAAAAGCAATATATGGGAAATGATGGTGGATGAAGGTGATGAACTAAGTGAACATAAATTGTAAGCTCACACAAAGATAAAAAATAATAATAATAATAAAACAGAAACAATTATAGCAATTACCTTACATGATACAAACAAATTTAAAAATCAAAAAGGAAAATTTACTGAGATCAAACAATTTCCAGTCAGAAATAGAAAAAAGGGAGAGAAAAGTTTTGTCACACTAACAAAAAGAAAAGAATAAGAAGAAGAAGACATGAGAATCAATTTCTTCTCTGACCTAAAACAACCTGAATAAGCAGCAAATTTTTGTGCAATTTACCATTTAAAAATTCTTGAGGATTGGATTTTATTTGACAAATATTATTTAACAACACACAGAAAACATTTTGGTGTACCTGGAGTGGCAAATACATAATCTTCTTCAATCATGTCTCCACTATTTAGCAAAAAACTGCTCACTGCTCACTGCTCCCTCATTGCTTAACTCGATCTTCTTTATTCGTGAATTAAGTTGTACTTCTCCACCTAGTGACTGAATAAGATGAACAATTGGCATTCAGAGTCTCTCAGGGGGGGTTGCCATCCAAAAAGGCCATATTTGAACCATGTTTCTCTTGTTGAACTATTTCACTCAATTCTAGCTCGGTTGTTTCAATGTTAAAAAGAAAATTTTTTAACAGGACATAAAGTAAAAATACTATATCCAGATTTATATAACGCCCTCCAACCCCGCTCCCAAAAAATATATCGTTAAGCGGTAGCAAGCTATTCCAGAGATTATGTATATGTCTCGAGTGAAATTGGAAGACAAGAGCCAATGAAATGAACAATTTCTGTTTCCTAGTAAAATACACCCACAATTAATGGGTTAGAAAAAGCACAGAAACAGATTTAAGTGGCACATAAAGGCAAGGAAACACTGATTCATCCCATGCCTCACATGTAATAGAGGGAAATGTGCTACTACATTGAACGAGAACGTAAACAAAGGGATAAGTCAAAGTTGACATCCTGATGGCAAATCTTTCTGCACTTGAAAAATCATCACAGCATACAACTTCAGGTGCTCAAAATTGAGCCTTTTAATTTTCTTATGTGCTACATTTACTTATGCAAGAAAGATGCTAATTCTAGCATGAACAATAATTCCACCAAAAGATCATAAATGATATTCTCTTGCCATCTTATTAGACTATATGTGGTTTTCTCATAAAATCAACACGCAAAAGCAGGATGGATCAGTGAGTAACCTGAAGAAACCGATTTGAAGCTATTAATATGTACTAAATTGAGAGTTCATAAGGGTTAATGAAATTGAGTGCCTTTGACATTCCAATGAAGACCTCAGTAGTCACTCGATCTGATACACCCTAATAAAGAAAAGGGAGAAAAAAGTTTTAGTCATTTATCTTGAAATATTACGCCAACTAACTATCGGCACAATGTCAAAGTCAATAAGACCAACCACATGATCTTGGACAAGTGCCATATCATTATGAATCACATCATCTTCCCCAGGTTGAATAAGATTTTCCCTCAAATCCAACTCCTTGTCATCTTCCAAGTAAGGCAATAGATGCCTCAAATTCAACAAATCAATCTTGTAGGCATCATTATTTCATTATTCACCTTTTCAAGGACTTTGAGAGGACCGTTTGCTCAAGGCATACGCTTAGACTTCCTTTTGCTTGGAAATCTGTCTTTTTAAAGATGAATCCATACAAGATCACCTAGAACAAATTGAATTTATTTTCTCCCTTTATTGGCCACTTTCTCATAATTACATTTGGTTTTTCTATTTATTGTTTGACACTCTAATGCAAATTTTTAACTAATGTGGTTTTCTTTTTCCTATCCCAACATACTTAATCACTTGTTGGAAGCAATACTAACTCAAGTGGGATAATGGGATTAAATTTATAGATAACCTTGAAAGGAGAATGGTTAATTGCATTATGCACACTTTTATTATATGCAAATTCAACAAAAGTTAAGTAATTGTCATTATGAATATTGTGCTAGGTATATACACAAAAGTTATTTTCATGATCATTTTTGGATTGACTTATTATAGTGAAGGCAGAAGTCTTATAACAAGAAATGAAGTGGTAGTATCATTTTTAAGATAATGAACCATCTAAAAAAATTTAAGAAAAGCTAATTTAGATCAATAACTCTCATACTTAATGGACTTCAATGGATTTTGACTACAAAACATTTATCATGAAGTTAATTTCATGATCATTTTATGTAAATGACTAGTTATAATAAAAAGAGAAGCCTTAATGGAAAAAAATGAAGTGATAGTTTCATATTTTAGGCAATGACCTATTTAAAGCTTATAAACAAGTTAATCAAGACCAATTTCTTCTATATTTAATGGATGTAGGCTACTAAAGGGTATTGATGTATTTGTTATAATGAATATAATGTTTGATATAAACATAATAATTAATTTTGTTTGAATGTCTCCTTGCAAGGAAAGGAGAAGCCTTGTTAGTAAGAAATGAAGTAATAGTCTTATCTTTTAAAAATGAATCATGTAGACAATGTAAGAAAAGCTAACTAAGATCAATGACCCCCAAGTTTAATGGACTTCAACAGATTAAGACTACCAAAGGTGTATTGACATGGTTGTCGTAATGAATATAATGCCTAATGTATTGAATTTTATGATCATTTGTGTGAGTTACTCCATGCAAGGAAGGTTGAGGCCTTGCTCAAAAGAAATGAAATGATAATCTCATATTTTTAGCATTGGACCATTCAAACTATGAAAGAAAAGATAATTAAGATCAATGACTCCTTTATTTGATAAAATTCAATGGATTTAGACTATCAAAGGTGTATTCATGTAGTTGTCGCAATGGTTACAAATGCTTGGTGTATTGAAAAAAGTTAATTTTATGATCATTTTGGGTGAGTGACTCCTTGTAACAAAAGAAAACATCTTGTGCACAAGAAAAAAAGTGAAGATCTCTCTTATCTTTTAAGAAACAAACCATTCAAACTATATAAGAAAATCTAATCAAGGTCATTGACTTACATGTTTGATGGACTTTAATTGATTTAGACTACAAAATATGTATTAACAAGGTTGTTGTACTTAATATAATATTTGGTGTAAAAACAAAAATTAATTTCATTATCATTTTATGTAGAGGAGTCATTACAAGTTGAGAGCACCAAAGGTGCGAGGATGTGTTGGTCCTAATTAAAATAATATCTGGTATGAATACAAAAGTAAATTTTATGATTATTTTGTGTGAATGACTCTCTATAATGAAAGGAGAAGCCATACTGGCAAGAAATAAAATGATGATTTGATCTGTTAGGCAATGAACTTTTCAAACCATGTTAAAAATGCTATTCAGGATTAGTGTCTCCCTTGTTTAATAGAATACAATGGATTTAGAGTACTAAAGGTGTAATTATGTACTTGTCACCAAGAATCTAATGTTTAGTGTAGACACAAAAGTTAATTTTATAATCATTTTGTATAAATAACTTTGTACAACAAAAGGATAAGCCTTTTTCAGTAAGAAATAAGTTACAGTAAAATTTTTCAAGCAATGAACAATTCAAATAATGTAAGAAAAGTTAATCAAAATCGATGATTCCTTTGTTTAAAGGAATTTAATGAATTTATAATACAAAAAGTGTAACGACATACTTATTCCAATCACTCCTAAATTTAATGGAACTTTTCAAATTAAGAAAAGTTAATCATTATCACTGACTCATTTGTTTAATTGAGTTTAATGGATTCAGAGTACCATAATGATGTGCCCAAAAATCAGAGATCTACTTGTATTTGTATTTAGAGCAATTTAAAGTAATGATTGTTTTGTTTAAGACAGTTTTATGATTTGATGAAAAGAAATAAAATAAAAAGAAAAACTAGTAGTCCCTTGTTTTATAAGAAATTCACCATAAATAAGAAGAAATTAGTTTGATTTGCCATACCCTTGGAGAGAAGAAGGAAAAGTGATAAGAATTAGTTGTTAATTCTTTACTACACAAATCAATTAATTAGATAAGAATTAGGGTAAAATGCAAGTTGCACTTTTATAGTGCAAGTTACACTGTAAAATAGGAAAAGTAAGGCTATTACTAATTAGCTACAAAATAAGTTATAAAATAAAACTTAAAATATAGGAAATGAATACATATGAGCTAAGTTTTAAAACCTTATTAATTAAGAGCCCAAACTAATATAAACTAATTAAAATAAAAAAAATAAATTAGAAATAAACTTTTGCGATTACTTTAATCCAAGCAGACTCATACATGTCTAATCCTTTAAGTAAGTAAACAATATGATCAATATGGTCATTAAATCTTTTGCTTTGGCCTTTATACTCTCCATATTTATTGTATTTTCCTTAAAAAGTAATTCTAGGGTTTTTTTTGAAAATTCGTAACCCTTAAATGAGTAATTGACCTAAAATTATGAACCACATGATCTTAAGTAGTCCCCATATCACCCTAATTCACATCATCTTCCTTAAGTTGAATAAGATTTGCCCTTAAATCTAAGTCTTTGCTATTCTCCAAGTAAGGCAATAGATCCCTCACATTGAATTTTCCAAATACATTATATTCACTTAGCAAATCAATCAAGTAGGCATTGTCATTCACCTTTTCTAGCACTTTGAAAAGACCATCTATTTAAGGCATGAGTTTGGACTTTTGTTATGTTTGGAAATCTCCCATTTGAAGATGAATCCACAAAAGATCACTTTTAACATTTCAACTTACACATTTGCTTGCTGATGACAAGTTATGCTAAAGAGCAACCTCGTGGCAAGTTTCTTTCACAAGGTCTTTTAAAAGTGACTCAAGAACTCAACATCTCTATTAGAAACTATACTTTTTGGTAATCCATACAATCTTGCAATTTCTTGAAAGAACAAATTTGCCACATGAGAATCATTGATGGTTTTGTGACAAGGTGCAAAGTGAGATATCTTTGAGAACCTACCAATAACCCCTATAACCAAATCCTTCACTCTTTTTATCCTCAACAACCCAAGTTGAAATCCATACTCACATCAACCCAAGGCTAATTCAAAATAGGTAATGGCATATACAACCTATAAGTAACCTTTTTACCCTTTGCCTTTTTATAAGTCACGCACATCTCTAATCATCCCCTTTCATTAAAAATGTTCTTTAACTAGCATTAAAGTCTTCTTTTCACCAAAGTGTTTAACTAAACCTCCACCATGCGCCTCCCTTACTTAAAGTTCCTTAATAGATCTTTTAGGAATATAAAGCCTTCAGATTTAAAAATGCACCTTTCATGCCTATAAAAGCCATTAATTGCCCTTGCCCCTTTTTCACAAGCTAAGTAAATAGAAGTATAGTTTGGATTATCCAAATATTGACTCTTAATCAATTCAAAACTCATTAACTTAGTATTTAATAATGAGATTAGAGCATACCTTCATGATAATGTATTATAACATTTACATTTCCTTTTTGGTACTTGATGACATAGGGAAAGACCTTTAAGAGCTCCACCCATTTAGCATGCCTTTTATTCAACTCACTTTTCCCTTCCAAATGCTTCAAGGATTCATGATTTGTGTGAATAACAAACTCCTTTGGCAACAAGTAGTGTTGTTAAGTCTTTAAAGCTAAAATTAGTGCATAGAACTCTTTATCATATATTGAATACTTTAGGCTTGCTCCACTTAACTCCTCACTCAAATAGGCTATAGGACGTTTATCGTACATAAGAACAACCTTAATTTCCACTCTTAAAGCATCACACTCCACTTCAAAAGTCTTTGAAAAATCACAACTTCTCCTTAATCAGCTCAAAACTCATTTGGGTAACCTTATTCCACCTAAAGTCATCACCTTTCTTGATACATTAAATCAAAGGAGAAAGAATAATGCTAAATTTTTTTTACAGACCACTTATAAAAGGATGCTAACCTATGGAAACTCTTTACCTTTAAAAAACTAGCAAGTACAATCCACTCCTTAATGGCCTTCACTTTCTCTCCATCAACTTTACCCCCATGTTGTTAAACTACATAATTGAGAAAGATGACTTTATCTTAGAAAAACTAACACTTCTTTAAGTTGCAAAACAACTTTTGTTGTAGTACTTTAAAGATTTCCCTAAGGTGTTATACATGCTCATCATGATTCCTACTATAAATTAAAATATCATCAAAATAAACCACAATCAATCTACTAATAAACTTATGAAGCACATGATATATCAATAACATAAAAGTACTTGGTGTATTGGACAAACCAAATGGCATGACTAGCCAATCATACAATCCACACATTATCTTGAATACAATTATCTAATTATCTCCTTCCTTCATTCAAATTTGATGAAAACCATTCTTCAAATCTACCTTTGAAAACACTTTAGAACCATGCAACTCATAAACATATCATCCAACTTAGGAATAGGATAACAATACTTTACCATTATTATATTTATCACTTGACTATCCTTACACATTCTTATAATACTATCCTTCTTTGGCATTAATAAGGCTGGTACCTAATAATGGCTCATTGATTCCCTCACATAACCCTTCAACAACAACTTGATCACTTATTGTTGCAACTTCTTAGCCTCTTTAGACTAGTTTTATAGGTTGGCTGATTAGGTGAGTAGCTATTAATATAAGATCAATTTGATGTTTAATCCTTCTAATTAGTGATAGCCCTTTTGGTAACTTTTCTATAAACATATCAGTAAATTCTTTAAAAATTTTCTCAATATATGGTGGAAATGAATTTTTCTCATCTAACATTGCTTCCTTCACTATTAGCATTAGAACAAGGCTAGAAATGGACAAGACTTGCTCTAGTCATCCTTTTATCACAAACAAGCCATCTTTCTTTCCTTTTTCACAAAAAATTAGTCTCTTTGCACTTGTTGTAGACTAAGAGGAGTTAAAACAATGTTTTTTCCATCCTTAACAAAAGAATGGGTGTTTTTAATCCATCATGTATAACCCTCCTATTATATTGCCATAGTCTCCCTAAAAGCAAGTGGCTTGCACTCATTGGAACCACATCGCACATCACCTCATCCTTGTATGATTTTCCAATAGTAAATGGCACCAAAACCTATTGTGAAACCCTTACTTCATTTGTTATCATTCAACCATTGTAGCTTATATGGGTGGGGATGTTTTATTGTTGCTAAGTTCAACATTTCCACCAAAATAGTGGAAGCAACATTGGAGTAGCTCCCACCATCTATAATCACTCCATATGCCTATGCCAAAGACATTTAAAGCATTTAGTTTCTTGGCTTTTTTTGGAGGTTTTGGATCACTGATTTTCTCTTTTTTCTTAACTAAACCTAGTAGTTGTTTATTAAAGGTCTCTTTTTTTGTCCATTTTGCACTCTAATTATAATTAAACCATGGAAGGGTGGAAATTGAGTTAGTTGGCTTGTTACCAATCTACCATGACGCACTTTACTTATTTGTACCATACTTAAGCTATCTCTCCATCGTAATAGTAAGCTTAATCACATCATCTAAAACTACAAAGGATTGTAACTCCTTGTATTTGTGATCTCTCTATTTAGCTCTTCTAAGAACCTCATAATGGTATTCTCTTAAGGTTCCTATAATGCACTTCTCATCATCAGTATTTCAAATTTTTTAACATAAGCTTCAAAATAGATGTACCCTTGCCTAAGACTTTACAACCTAATGTATAATTCTTAACTATAATATTCAAGAATAAAATAGTTTTGCATTAATCTCTTTATAACTCTCCAACGTTTAATTTCCTCTTAGCTATCTCTCCTTCATTATGTTTGAATTTCCTCCACCATAAATTGGCATAATTTTTGAATTGAAGAGCAACAAGTTTTTATTTTCTAACCTCAATATAATCTCAACACTTGAATTACTTTTCCATTCATTGCACCCATTCCAAATACTTCTCGAGTGAAAGGGTTCCTTTTAATGGTGAAATTTTCATTTTTATGTTGTTTCTTAGATTCCATTACTACCTCCTTCTTGTTTTTCCACATTATTGTTTATTTTGAGCTCATCTCCATCTCCCATAGCATCACAAATAACCCATTTTGGTGCTTGATGCTCACGTTGCTATGGGGGTTGGTGCATAACCATTCTTTTAATAACCTGAGTCAATTGACTAAGTTGTTCTGACATCTCCTCTTATATTCATTGGAGCCCTATAATTTGAGTTTGTTACAAAGAAAGTTCTTTTGGTACATTTTTCCTTACCATGATTTAAATGTAGTTGGTTTAAGGTAAAAATCACTCAACTCACATGCTTCTCTTTAGTGCTCCCTTACATATTTCACTCAATATCACAAGTACACACAACCTAGAACTTTAATACCAATATGATGTGCCTAAGAATCATAAACCTACTTGTATTTGTCTTTAAGAAAATTTAAATTAATGACTTTTTTGTTTAAGGATGCTCATGATTTGACAAAAGGAAATAAAATGAAAAGAAAATCTAGTAGCTCCTTGTTTGATAAGAAATTCACCATAAATAAGAATAAACTAGTTTGATTTTCTACAACCTTAGATAAAAGAAGGAAGAGTGATAAAAACTAGATATTAATTTGCTACTAAACAAATAAATTACTTAGATAAAAATTAGGGTAATATGTAAGTTGCACTTTTAATAATATTCTCCAAAATGTTTTTTAATCCCTTAAATAAGGAACAATGTTAAAAAGTAGCTAATATATCTATAAAATAGGAAAATTAGGGCTGTTATTAATTAACTACAAAATAGGCTATAAAATATAACTTAAAATATAGAAAATAAATACATATAGGTTGGGTTGTACACTATGATTGATTAAGAGCCCAAACCAACATAAACTAATTAAAATAAGAAGAAATAAGATAGAAATAAACTCTTGCAATCAATCTAATCTAAATAGTCCATTCATGCCTAATCCTCCATACAAGTGAGCAATGTGATCAATGCAATCTCTAACTTTTTTGCTTTGGCCTTTAGACTCTCCATACACATTGTATTCTCCATAAGAAGCAATTTTAGGGTTATTTGAATATCTTGGCCCTTGAAAGAGTGATTGACCCAAAACTATGAGTTGTATGATCTTAGGTAACCCCCAAATCACCATGAATCACATCAGTACAGCCTTATGTTCAGGTTATGCATGACATTTCACATTATCCTCTATATTGTAGAACTTAATTGGAACTAAATTATGGCAAAGTATCATTTTTCCTCATGTTAAATTACTTCCCATGTAATAGGTATACAAGGTTTTTAATGCTATGTTGGGTACGGTCTAAAATACATCAAATTAAAACCATTACCTAATTGGAAAAGTGCGACAAAGTTTATATGCAGGCCCACCATAAACCCATATATCATGTTTTTTAGAAAAGGTGATAATGTTATGAAGAGTGAGTAATTTTTTTGTGAGGTTACTAAATTGCACTCATTTGTATCAATCTAATTTTTTCAATGGTTGGATACTAATAATCATCTATATATCTATTAATATTGCTAAACCTGGCAGAATGATATTCATTTTGGGAAATTCTGCGGGCCAAAAATGATATACATTGCAGCATTTCGCTAGATTTAGTTTTATCTCAGCAGAGTCCTATGGTTTCTAGTGTTTCGTTACTCGTTTAGTAGTAATCTTCATGGTTTGTTATAAAGCATGGCCAATTCAACAGCACCAAGATATATTTAAAGAATTGTATAACTAAATAAAATATTCCACTATTTAGAATTTTAAAATCGATTAGGGATAAATAAATTGTCAATAATTTTTAGAATTATAATTTTGCAATTTTCCTGATTGTCTACTTTCTGTCAATGCAATTTGAAATGATTTATAGAATTCTTGTCTTTAGACAAATTACATAGGAAAAAGGAAAAGCAATGCACTCTAATAAGATGGTTCCGCACTCCCATATAGGGATATATGCTTAACACCACATTGAAACCTGGGATTGCTATTTATAGTATTCATCCACTGAAGTGTATTTTATGCAATTAAGTCCATTAATTGTATTTTTGTTCAATTAACATATTCAAATATTGTATTTTTCTCACTAATCAAATCAAATGACATTAATAATAAATTTAAAAATCAAAATATTGCATTTTTGCAATTTTTAGAATTATAAAATCTGCTAGGTATTGTCAATAGTCCATTGAATTTAAATTTTGCAATTTTCTGAATTGTCTCCTTTGACTCAATGCAATTTGAAATGATTTATATAATCTTCTGGCAAATTACTTAAGAGAAAGCGAAAGCAATGGACTGTAATAAGAAGGTTCTACACTCCCATTTATAGATATATGCTTAACACAACATTGAAAATTGGGATTGCTATTTATAGTATTCATCCACTAAAGTGTATTTGATGCAATTGAGTCCATTACTTGTATTTTTATTCAATTAACTTGTTAAAATATTGTTTTTTTCTCACCAATCAAATCAAACGACTTTAACAACAAATTTAAAAAGCAAAATATTGCATTTTTGCAATTTTTAGAATTTAAAAATTTGCTAGGTATAAATAAATTGTCAATATTCTCTAGAATTATAATTTTGCAATTTTCCTAATTGTCTGCTTTGCCTCAATGCAATTTGAAATTATTTATAGAATTCTTATCTTTAGACAAATTATATAAGAAAAAGGAAAAGCAATGGACTCTAATAACAATGTTCCGCACTCCCATATAGGGACATATCCTTCACACAACATTGAAACTTAGGATTACTTTTTATAATATCTATCCACTAAAGTGTATTTTATGCAATTGAGTCCATTAGTTGTATTTTTGTTCAATTAACTTATTCAAATATTGTATTTTTCTCACCAATCAAATCAAATGACATTAACAATAAATTTAAAAATCAAAAGATTGCATTTTTGCAATTTTTAGAATTATAAAATCTACTACGTATAAATGAATTGTCAATATTCCGTTGAATTTAAATTTTGCAATTTTCTGAATTCTCTCCTTTGCCTCAATACAATTTGAAATGATTTATATAATCTTTAGGCAAATTACTTAAGAGAAAGCAAAAGCAATGGGCTGTAATAAGAAGGTTGTGCAATCCCATCTAGGGATATATGCTTAATACAACATTGAAACTTGGGATTGCTATTTATAGTATTCATCCACTAAAGTGTATTATATGCAATTGAGTCAATTACTTGTATTTTTGTTTAATTAACTTATTCAAATTTTGTATTTTTCACACCAATCAAATCAAATGACATTAACAACAAATTTAAAAATCAAACAATTACATTTTTGCAATTTTTAGAATTTTAAAATTTGCTAGGGATAAATAGATTGTCAATAATCTGTATAATTATAATTTTGCAATTTTCTTAATTGTTTGCTTTGCCTCAATGCAATTTGAAATGATTTATAGAATTCTAAGTCTTCAGATAAATTACCTAGGAAAAAGGAAAAGCAATGGACTTTAATAAGAGGGTTCCGCACTCCTATATAAGGACATATGCTTAACACAACATTGAAACCTAGGATTGCTATTTATAATATTCATCGACTAAAGTGCATTTTTTGCTATTGAGTCCATTACTTGTATTTTTGTTCAATTAACTTATTCAAATATTGTATTTTTCTCACCAATCAAATCAAATGACATTAACAAAAAATTTAAAAATCAAAAGATTGCATTTTTGCAATTTTTAGAATTATAAAATCTGCTACGTATAAATGAATTGTCAATATTCCGTTGAATTTAAATTTTGCAATTTTCTGAATTCTCTCCTTTGCCTCAATACAATTTGAAATAATTTATATAATCTTTAGGCAAATTACTTAAGAGAAAGCAAAAGCAATGGGCTGTAATAAGAAGGTTGTGCACTCCCATCTAGGGATATATGCTTAACACAACATTGAAACGTGGGATTGCTATTTATAGTATTCATCCACTAAAGTGTATTTTATGAAATTGAGTCCATTACTTGTATTTTTGTTCAATTAACTTATTCAAATATTATATTTTTCTCACCAATCAAATCAAACGACATTAACAACAAATTTAAAAATCAAAAAAATTGCATTCTTGTAATTTTTAGAATTTTAAAATCTACTAGGGATTAATAAATTTTCAATAATCTGTAGAATTATAATTTTGCAATTTTTTTAATTGTTTGCTTTGCCTCAATGCAATTCGAAATGATTTATAGAATTCTTGTCTTCAAACAAATTACTTAAGAAAAAGGAAAAGCAATAGACTTTAATAACAATGTTCCACACTCCCATATAGGGATATATGCTTAACACAACATTGAAACTTGGGATTGCTATTTATAATATTCATCCACTAAAGTGTATTTTATGCACTTGAGTCCATTACTTGTATTTTTGTTCAATTAACTTATTCAAATATTGCATTTTTTTCACCAATCAAAATCAAACGACATTAACCCCAAATTTAAAAATCAAAATATTGCATTTTTGCAATTTTTAGAATTTTAAAATTGGTAGGCATAAATAAATTGTCAATAATCTGTAGAATTATAATTTTTCAATTTTCTTAATTGTCTGCTTTGCCTATATGCAATTTGAAATGATTTATAAAATTCTTGTCTTCAGACAAATTACTTTGGAAAAAGGAAAAGTAATGGACTTTAATAAAAAGGTTTCGCACTCCCATATAGGGATATATGCTTAACACAACATTATAACCTAGGATTGCTATTTATAATATTTATCCACTAACGTGCATTTTATGCAATTAAGTTCATTACTTGTATTTTTGTTCAATTAACTTGTCAAAATATTGCATTTTTCTCACCAATCAAATCTAACGACATTGACCACAAATTTAAAAATCAAAATATTGCATTTTGCAATTTTTAGAATTTTAAAATCTACTTGGGATAAATAAATTGTCAATAATCCGTAGAATTATAATTATGCAATTTTCTTAATTGTCTCCTTTGCCTCAATGCAATTTGAGATGATTTATAGAATTCTTGTCCTTAGACAAATTACTTAAGATAAAGGAAAAGCAATAGACTCAAATAAAATGGTTCCCTACTCCCATCTCGGGATATATACTTCACACAACTTTGAAACTTGAGATTGCTATTTATAATATTCATTACTTATATTTTCGTTCAATTAACGTATTCACATATTATATTTTTCTCACCAATCAAATCAAACGACTTCAACAATAAATTTAAAAATCAAAATATTGCATTTTTGCAATTTTTGGAATTTTAAAATCTACTAGGGATAAATAATTTGTCAATGCTCTATTGTTGAATTTAAATTTTGCAATTTTCTGAATTATCTCTTTTGCCTCAACACAATTTGAAATGATTTATATAATCTTCAGGCAAATTACTTAAGAAAAAGCAACAACAATGGACTGCGATAAGAAGGTTCTGCACTCCCATTTAGGGATATATACTTAACACAACATTGAAACTTGGGACTGCTATTTATAATATTCATCCACTAAAGTGTATCTTATGCAATTGAGTCAATTACTTGTATTTTTGTTCAATTAACATATTCAAATATTATATTTTTCACATATTATATTTTTCTCACCAATTAAATCAAACGACATTAACAATAAATTTAAAGATCAAAATATTTCAATTTTGCAATTTTTAGAATTTTAAATTCTGCTATGGATAAATGAATTGTCAATGCTCTGTTGAATTTAAATTTTGCAATATTTGGAATTGTCTCCTTTGCCTCAACGCAATTTGAAATGATGTATATAATCTTTAGGCAAATTACTTAAGAAAAAGTAAAAGCAATGGACTGTAACAAGAAGGTTATGCACTCCAATCTAGGGATATATGCTTAACACAACATTGAAATGTGGGATTGCTATTTATAATATTCCTCCATTAAAGTATATTTTATGCAATTGAGTCCATTACTTGTATTTTTGTTCAATTAACATATTCAAATATTGTATTTTTCTCACCAATCAAATCAAACAACATTAAAAATAAATTTAAAAATCAAAATATTGCAATTTTGCAATTTTTAGAATTATAAAATCTACTAGGTATAAATGAATTGTCAATACATCGTTGAATTTAAATTTTGCAATTTTCTTTATTGTTTCCTTTAACTAAATGCAATTTGAAATGATTTATATAATGTTTAGGCAAATTACTTAAGAGAAAGCAAAAGCAATGGACTGTAATAAGAAAGTTGTGTACTCCCATATAGGGATATATGCTTAACACAACATTGAAACTTGGGATTGCTATTTATAGTATTCATTCACTAAAGTGTATTTTATGCAATTGAGTCCATTACTTGTATTTTTGTTCAATTAACTTATTCAAATGTTGTATTTTTCTCACCAATCAAATCAAACGACATTAACCCCAAATTTAAAAATCAAAATATTGCATTTTTGCAATTTTTAGAATTTTCAAGTCTGCAAGGCATAAATAAATTGTCAATAATCTGTAGAATTATAATTTTGCAATTTTCCTAATTGTCTACTTTGCCTCAATGCAATTTGAAATGATTTATAGAATTCTTGTCTTTAGACAAATTACATAAGAAAAAGGAAAAGCAATGGACTCTAATAAGAAAGTTCTGCACTCCCATCTAGGGATATATGCTTAACACAACATTAAAACTTGGGTTTTCTATTTATAATATTCATCCAATAAAGTGTATTTTATGCAATTGAGTCCATTACTTGTATTTTTGTTCAATTAACATATTCAAATATTATATTTTTCTCACCAATTAAATCAAATGACATTAACATTAAATTTAAAAATCAAAATATTTCAATTTTGCATTTTTTTGAAGTTCAAGATCTGCTAGGGATAAATGAATTGTCAATACTCTGTTGAATTTAAATTTTGCAAATTTTGAAATTGTCTCCTTTGCCTCAATGCAATTTGAAATAATTTATGTAATCTTCAGGCAAATTACTTATGAAAAGGCAAAAGGAATCGACTCTAATAAGAAGGCTCTACACTCCCATCTAATGATATGTGCTTAACACAACATTGAAACTTGAGACTGCTATTTATAATATTCATCCACCAAAGTGTACTCTATACAATTGAGTCCATTACTTGTATTTTTGTTCAATTAACATATTCAAATATGATATTTTTCACATATTATATTTTTCCCACTAATTAAATCAAATGACATTAACAATAAATTTAAAAATCAAAATATTTCAGTTTTGTAATTTTTCAAATTTTAAATTCTGCTAGGGATAAGTGAATTGTCAATACTCTGTTGAATTTAAATTTTGTAATTTTCTGAATTTTCCTCTTTTTCCCGACGCAATTTGAAATGATTTATATAATCTTCATGCAAATTACTTAAGAAAAAGCAAAAGCAATGGATTGTAATAAGATGGTTCTGCACTCCCATTTTGGGATATATGCTTAACAAAACTTTGAAATTTGGGATTGTTATTTATAATATTCATCCACTAAAGTGTATTTTCTGCAATTGAGTCCATTACTTGTATTTTTGTTCAATTATCATATTCAAAAATGATATTTTTCACATATTATATTTTTCCCACCAATTAAATCAAATGACATTAACAATAAATTTAAAAATCAAAATATTTCAGTTTTGCAATTTTTCAAATTTTAAATTCTGCTAAGGATAAGTGAATTGTCAATACTCTGTTGAATTTCAATTTTGTAATTTTCTGAATTTTCCCCTTTGCCCCAACGCAATTTGAAATGATTTATATAATCTTCATGCAAATTACTTAAGAAAAAACAAAAGCAATGGATTGTAATAAAATGGTTTTGCACTCCCATCTTGGGATATATGCTTAACCCAACATTGACACTTGGGATTGCTATTTATAATATTCATCAAATAAAGTATATTTTATGCAATTGAGTCCATTACTTGTATTTTTGTTCAATTAACATATTCAAATATTATATTTTTCACATATTATATTTTTCTCACCAATTAAATCAAACGACGTTAACATTAAATTTAAAAATAAAATAATTCAATTTTGTACTTTTTTGAAGTTTAAGATCTGCTAGGGATAAATGAATTGTTAATACTTTATTGAACTTAAATTTTGCAATTCTCGGAATTGTCTCCTTTGCCTCAACGCAATTTGAAATGATTTATATAATAGTCAGGCAAATTAGTTAAGAAAAAGCAAAAGCAATGGACTGTAATAAGAAGGTTCTGCACTCTCATCTAAGGATATATGCTTAACACAACATTGAAATTTGAGTTTGCTATTTATAATATTCATCCACTAAAGGGTCTTTTATGCAATTGAGTTCTTTACTTGTATTTTTGTTCAATTAGCATATTCAAATATTATATTTTTCTCACCAATTAAATCAAACGACATTAACGATAAATTTAAAAATCAAAATATTTCAATTTTGCAATTTTACAATGTTAAAATCTGCTACACATAAGTGAATCGTCAATACTCTGTTGAATTTAAATTTTGCAATTTTTAGGAATTGTCTCCTTTACCTCCATGCATTTTGAAATAATTTATGTAATCTTCAGGCAAATTACTTAAGAAAAAGCAAAAGGAACATCGATTTGTAATAAGAAGGCTTTACACTCCCATCTAGTGATATATGCTTAACGCAAACATTTGAAACATTGGACTGCCATTTATAATATTCATC
>JAIRCJ010000215.1:107362-128982 GCA_020883675.1 Bruguiera gymnorhiza | reverse complement strand
TATTTTGTTCAATTAACATAGTCAAATATTATACTTTTCACATATTATATTTTTTCTCACCAATTAAATCAAACGAACATTAACATTAAATTTAAAAATCAAAATATTTCAATTTTGCAATTTTTTGAATTTTTAAAATCTGCTAGAGACAAGTGAATTGTCAATATTCTGTTGAATTTAAATTTTGCAATTTTCTGAATTTTCTCCTTTGCCTCAACGCAATTTGAAATGATTTATATAATCTTCAGGCAAATTACATAAGAAAAAGCAAAAGCAATGGGTTGTAATAAGAAGGTTCTGCACTCCTATTTAGGGATATATGCTTAACACAACATTGAAACTTGGGATTGCTATTTATAATATTCATCCACTAAAGTGTATTTTATGCAATTGAGTCCATTACTTGAATTTTTGTTCAATTAACTTAATCAAATATTGTATTTTTCTCACCAATCAAATCAAACAACATTTACAACAAATTTAAAAATCAAAATATTGCATTTTTGCAATTTTTAGAATTTTAAAATCTGTTAGGGATAAATAAATTATCAATAATCTATTTAATTTAAAATTTTCAATTTTCTTGATTCTCTCCTTTGCCTCAATACAATTTGAAATGATTTATAGAATTCTTGTTTCCAGACAAATTACTTAAGAAAAAGGAAAAGCAATGGACTCTAATAAGATGGTTGCGCACTCCTATCTAGGGATATATGCTTCATACAACCTTGAAACTTGAGATTGCTATTTATAATATTCATGCACTAAAATGTCATTTATGCAATTGAGTTAATTACTTGTATTTTTGTTCAATTAGCATATTCAAATACTATATTTTTCACATAGTATATTTTTCTCACCAATTATATGAAATCGCATTAACGACAAATTTAAAAATCAATATATTTCAATTTTGCAATTTTTAGAATTTTAAAATCTGCTATGGATAAGTGAATTGTCAATACTTTGTTGAATTTAAATTTTGCAATTTCTTGAATTGTCTCATTTGCAACGCAATTTGAAATGATTTATATAATCTTTAGGTAAATTACTTAAGAAAAAGCAAAAGAAATGGACTGCAATAAGAAGGTTCTGCACTCCCATCTAGGGATATATGCTTAACACAACCTTGAAACTTGGGTTTGCTATTTATAATATTCATCCAATAAAGTGTATTTTATGCAATTTGAGTCCATTACTGGTATTTTTGTTCAATTAACATATTCAAATATTATATTTTTCTCACCAATTAAATCAAACGACATTAACAATAAATTTAAAAATCAAAATATTTCAATTTTGCACTTTTTCGAATTTTAAGATCTGCTAGGGATAAATGAATTGTTAATACTCTGTTGAATTTAAATTTTGCAATTTTTGGAATTGTCTCCTTTGCCTCAACGCAATTTGAAATAATTTATGTAATCTTCAGGCAAATTACTTAAGAAAAAGGAAAAGCAATCGCCTGTAATAAGAAGGCTCTACACTCCCATCGGGTGATATATGCTTAACACAACATTGAAACTTGGGACTGCTATTTATAATATTCATCCATTAAAGTGTATTTTATGCAATTGGGTCCATTACTAGTATTTTTGTTCAATTAACATATTCAAATATTGTATTTTTCTCACCAATCAAATCAAATGACATTAATAATTTTTTTAAAAATCAAAATATTACACTTTTGCAATTTTTGGAATTTTAAAATCTGTTAGGGATAAATGATTTTGTCAATATTTTGTTGAATTTAAATTTTGCAATTTTCGGAATTATCCCCTTTGCCTCAATGCAATTTGAAATAATTTATGCAATCTTCAGGCAAATTACTTAAGAAAAAGAGAAAGCAATCAACTGTAATAAGAAGACTCTACACTCCTATCTAGTGATATATGCTTAACACAACATTGAAACTTGGGACAGCTATTTATAATATTCATCAACTAAAATGCTTTTATGCAATTGAGTTCATTACTTGTATTTTTGTTCAATTAGTATATTCAAATATTATATTTTTCACATAGTATGTTTTTCTCACCAATTAAATCAAACGATATTAATGATAAATTTAAAAATCAAAATATTTCAATTTTGCAATTTATAGAATTTTAAAATCTGCTACGGATAAGTGAATTGTTAATACTCTGTTGAATTTAAATTTTACAATTTTTTGATTTGTCTCCATTGCTTCAACACAATTTGAAATGATTTATATAATCTTCAGGCAAATTACTTGAGAAAAAGCAAAAGCAATGGACTGTAATAAGAAGGTTCTTCACTCCCATCTAGGGATATATGCTTAACACAACATTGAAACTTGGGTTTGCTATTTATAATATTCATCCACTAAAGTGTATTTTATGCAATTGGGTCCATTACTTGTATTTTTGTTCAATTAACATATTCAAATTACTTAAGACAAATGATATTAACAATAATTTTCGTAATCTTCAGGCAAATTACTTAAGAAAAAGCAAAAACAATTGACCGTAATAAGAAGGCTCTACACTCCTATCTAGTGATATATGCTTAACACAACATTGAAATTCGAGTCTGCAATTTATAATATTCATCTGTTAAAGTATATTTTATGCAATAAAGTGCATTACATGTATTTTTGTTGAATTAACATATTCAAATATTATATTTTTTACATATTATATTTTTCCTACCAATTAAATCAAACGACATTAATATTAAATTTAAAAATCAAAATATTTTAATTTTTCACTTTTTCGAATTTTAAAATCTGCTAGGAATAAATGAATTGTCAATACTCTGTTGAATTTAAATTTTGCAATTTTCGGAATTGTCTCCCTTGCCTCAACGCAATTTGAAATAATTTATGTAATCATGGGGCAAATTACTTAAGAAAAAACACAAGCAATGGACTATAATAAGAAGGCTTGACACTCCCATCTAGTGATATATGCTTAACACAACATTGAAACTTGGGATTGCTATTTATAAAATTCATCCACTAAAGTGTATTTTATGCAATTGAGTCCATTATTTGTATTTTTGTTCAATTAACATATTCAAATATTATATTTCTCACATAGTATATTTTTCCTATCAATTAAATCAAACGACATTAACGATAAATTTAAAAATCAAAATATTTCAATTTTGCAATTTTTAGAATTTTAAAATCTCCTAGGGATAAGTGAATTGTTAATACTCTATTGAATTTAAATTTTGCAATTTTCTGAATTGTCTCCTTTGCCACAACACAATTTGAAATGATTTATATAATCTTCAGACAAATTACATAAGAAAAAGCAAAAGCAATGGACTGTAATAAGATGATTCTGCTCTCTCATCTTAGGATATATGCGTAACACAACATTGAAACTTAGGATTGCTATTTATAATATTCATCTACTAAAGTGTATTTTATGCAATTGAGTCCATTACTTGTATTTTTGTTCAATTAACAAATTTAAATATTATAATTTTCTCATATTATATTTTTCTCACGAATTAAATCAAACGACATTAACGATAAATTTAAAAATCAAAATATTTCAATTTTGCAATTTATAAAATTTTAAAATCTGCTACGGTTAAGTGAATTGTCAATACTCTGTTGAATTTAAAATTTGCAATTTTCTGAATTGTCTCCTTTGTCTCAATGCAATTTGAAATGATTTATATAATCTTCAGGCAAATTACCTAAGAAAAAGCAAAAGTAATGGACTGTAATAAGATGGTTCTGCACTTCCATCTTGGGATATATGCTTAACACAACATTGAAACTTGGGATTGCTATTTATAATATTCATCTACTAAAGTGTATTTTATACAATTGAGTCCATTACTTGTATTTTTGCTCAATTAATAAATTTAAATATTATAATTTTCACATATTATATTTTTCTCACGAATTAAATCGAATGACATTAACGATAAATGGAAAAATCAAAATGTTTCAATTTTGCATTTTTTCGAATTTTAAAATCTACTAGGAATAAATGAATTGTCGATACTTTGTTGAATTTAAATTTTGCAATTTTCTGATTTGTCTCCTTTGCCTCAACGCAATTTGAAATGATTTATATAATCTTCAGGCAAATTACTTAAGAAAAGGCAAAGGCAATGGACTGTAATAAGAAGGTTCTACACTCCCATCTAGGGATATATGCTTAACACAACAATGAAACTTGGAATTGCTATTTATAATATTCATCCACTAAATTGTTGTTTGTGCAATTGAGTCCATTACTTGTATTTTTGTTCAATTAAGATAAAATGACACTAACAACAAATTTCAAATTCAAAATATTACATTTTTGCAATTTTTAGAATTTTAAAATGTACTAGGGACAAATAAATTATCCATAATCTATTGAATTTAAATTTTGCAATTTTCTTAATCGTCTCCTTTGCCTCCATGCAATTTGAAATGATTTATAGAATTCCTATCATCAAACAAATTACTTAAGAAAAAGGAAAAGCAATAGACTCCAATAAAATAGTTCTACACTCCCATATAGGGATATATGCTTAACATCCACTAAAGTATGTTTTATGCAATTGAGTCCATTATTTGTATTTTTGTTTAATTAACATATTCAAATATTATATTTTTCACATATTATATTTTTCTCACCAATTAAATCAAATGACATTAATAATAAAATTAAAAATCAAAATATTTCAATTTTGCAATTTTTCAAATTTTAAAATCTGGTAGGATTTAAATGAATTGTCAATACTTTGTTGAATTTAAATTTTGCAATTTTCTAAATTGTCTCCTTTAGCTCAACGCAATTTGAAATGATTTATATAATCTTTAGTCAAATTACTTAAGGAAAAGCAAAAGCAATGCACTGTAATAAGAAAGTTCTGCACTCCCATATAGGGATATATGCTTAACACAAGATTGAAACTTGTGATTGTTATTTATAATATTCATCCATTAAAGTGTATTTTATGCAATTGAGTCCATTACTTTTATTTTTGTTCAATTAACCTATTCAAATATTGTATTTTTCTCACCAATCAAATCAAATGACATTAACAACAAATTTAAAAATCAAATTATTGCATTTTTGCAATTTTTAGAATTTTAAAATCTACTAGGGATAAAAAAATTGTCAATAATCTCTTGAATTTAAATTTGCAATTTTCTTAATTCTCTCCTTTGCCTCAATGCAATTTGAAATGATTTATAGAATTCCTATTTTCAGAAAAATTACTTAAGAAAAAGGAAAATCAATGGACTCTAATAAGATGGTTCTGCACTCCCATCTAGGGATATATGCTTCGCACAACCTTGAAACTTGAGTTCGCTATTTATAATATTCATCCACTAAAGTGTCTTTTACGCAATTGAGTCCGTAACTTGTATTTTTGCTCAATTAACATATTCAAATGAATGTGCAAGTGAAAGAAGAAAATGAGGGGCAATGAGATAATATCTTCCAGATGAGGTGTCTCATCAAAGATAAGGTATGTAGTATGATTATTGATGGTGGGAGTTGCACTAATGTTGCTAGCACAACTATGGTTGAGAAGCTAGATTTACCTACTATGAAGCATCTTAGGCCATTTAAGCTTCAATGGTTGAATAAGAGTGGTGAAGTCAAGGTAAATAAGCAAGTGCTCATATCATTTTCTATCGGAAGGTACCGTGATGAAGTTTTATGTGATGTTGTACCTATGCATGTGGGCCATATTCTATTAGGAAGACCATGGCAATTTGATAGGCGAGTTATGCATGATGGCTTCAAGAATCGATTTTCCTTTGTAATGAATGAAAAACCCGTCACTCTTGTACCATTATCACCTCAACAAGCTTATGAGGATCAATTAAGGATTAAAAATGAGAGTGAACAGAAAAGAAAGATCGATAAAAGAGAAATGAGAGGAGAAAACGTGATGACACAAAAGAAAGAGAAGAAAAGAGAAAGTTTCTATGCCAAACAACCTATGATTGTACTTCTGTATAAAGAGGCTTATTTTAACACTAACAAGTTTGACCCATCTTTGCCTAGTGTTGTTGTTGCTCTATTGCAGGAATTTGAGGATGTATTCCCTGATGATGTTCCAAGTGGATTGTCACCTAATAAAGGAATTGAGCATCAAATTGATTTCATCCCAGGTGCATCCATCCCTAATCGGCCAGCATATAAGAGTAACCCTCAAGAGACAAAGGAGCATAAAAGACAGGTTGAAGAACTTATTTTCAAAGGATATGTGAGGGAAAGCATGAGTCATTGTGTAGTTCCCATCCTACTTGTACTAGGAAAGTTGAACAGAAGGCATGCCAAGTGGATCAAATTCATTCAGACCTTTCCCTACATCATCAAGTATAAACAAGGTGATGATTCGAGGATGAATCTTTTCGAGGAAAGGGGGAATGATGAGAACCCTGGAGATGATGGGTTGAAAGCTCCAATAGATGCAAGAGGTCCATTGCACAATCCAAAAGACCCAATAACACAAGCTAGAGCTTCAATGGATGCAAAAGGTCCATTGCACATTCCAGAAGGCCCAATTACATGAGCTAGAGCTTCAATGGATGCAAGAGGTCCATTGCACATTCCAGAAGGCCCAATAACACGAACTAGAGCCAAAAAGATTAAAGAAGCACTAAATGGGCTGATTTAGGACATTCAAGCCAACCAAGCTTCAAATGGTGCAAATTCAAGTTTTAAAGAGAGTCCAGACCTAATTAATATAATTGGAATACTTAATAGGTTAGACTAAGTAATAGCATCACTCCTAAATGGGAGTTCATTGTATATGCTGGAATTTGTCCGAAATTACTCCAAAATAAGGATTTCTCCTAATTAGGAATTTTGCCTCTTTAGAATTGCCATCTTAGCCTATAAATAGGCACCCCTTGTAAGCTCTGGAAATCAAACAACTTTGAGTGAAATAGAAAGCAAGGGTTTTTCTCCCTCAATTCTTTTAAGAACTAAAGAACTTATCAAGAGGTAATTCTTCTTGTGGCATTCAAATCGACTTATCACTCCTAATTCCTTTCTTTTCTGAAGTGTGGCATCCATATCCATCTTGAACACCCTAGGTTCGTGTTCCTTCGAATATTAGGTCTAGGGTTTGTGTTATTAAACTCTAATTTAGCTTTCCTGGTTGTTCTTTGATTCATTATGTGTGTTGGGTCCCTAAGCCACATCTTTTTGGGGTTTTCTGCATCATCTCACCAATTAAATCAAACGACATTAACATTAAATTTAAAAATCAAAATATTTTATTTTTGCAATTCTTCAAATTTTAAAATCTGCTAGGGATAAATGAATTGTCAATACTCTGTTGAATTTAAATTTTGCAATTTTTGGAATTGTCTCCTTTGCCCCAACATAATTAGAAATGATTTATATAATTTTCAGGCAAATTATTTAAGAAAAAGTAAAAGCAATCGACTGTAATAAGAAGGTTCTGCACTTCTATGTAGGGATATATGCTTAACACAACATTGAAATTAGGGACTGCTATTTATAATATTCATCCACTGAAATGTATTTTATGCAATTGAGTCCATTACTTGTATTTTTGTTCAATTAACATATTCAAATATTATATTTTTCACATATTATATTTTTTCACCAATTAAATCAAATGACATTAACAATAAATTCAAAGTTCAAAATATTTCAATTTTATAATTTTTAGAATTTTAAATTCTGTTAGAGATCAATGAATTGTCAATACTCTGCTGAATTTAAATTTTGTCATATTCTGAATTGTCTCCTTTGCCTCAACACAATTTGAAATGATTTATATAATCTTCAAGAAAATTACTTAAGAAAAAACAAAAGCAATGGACTGTAATAAGAAGGTTCTGCACTCCCATCCAAGGATATATGCTTAACATAACATTGAAACTTGGCATTGCTATTTATAATATTCATCCACGAAAGTATATTTTATGCAATTGAATGCATTACTTGTATTTTTGTTCAATTAACTTATTCAAATATTGTATTTTTCTCACCAATCAAATCAAACAACATTAACAATAAGTTTAAAAATCAAAATATTCCATTTTTGCAACTTTTAGAATTTCAAAATTTATTAGGGATAAATGAATTGTCAATACTCTCTTGAATTTAAATTTTGCAATTTTCTTAATTGTCTCCTTTGTCTCAATTCAATTTGAAATGATTTATATAATTCTTGTCTTCAGAGAAATTACTTAAGAAAAAGGAAAAGTGATGGACTCTAATAAGATGGTTCCCTCCTCCCATCTAGGGATATATGCTTCACACAACCATAAAACATGAGATTGTTATTTATAATATTCATCCACTAAAGTGTCTTTTGTGCAATTGAGTCGATTACTTGTATTTTTGTTCAATTAACATACTAAAATATTATATTTTTCACATATTATATTTTTCTCACCAATTAAATCAAACAACATTAACAATAAATTTAAAAATCAAAATATTTCAATTTTGCAATTTTTAAAATTTTTAAATCTGCTAGGGATAAGTGAATTGTCAATACACTATTGAATTGAAATTTTGCAATTTTCTAACTTGTCTCCTTTGCCTAAATGCAATTTGAAATGATTTATATAATTTTTAGACAAATTACTTAAGAAAAAGCAAAAGCAATGGACTATAAGAAGATGGTTCTGCACTCCAATTTAGGGATATATGCTTAACACAACAATGATACTTGGGATTGTTATTTATAATATTCATCCACTAAATTGTATTTTATGCTATTGAGTCCACTACTTGTATTTTTGTTCAATTAAGATGTTCAAATATTGTGTTTTTCTCACCAATCAAATCAAACGATATTAACAATAAATTTAAAAATCAAAATATTCCATTTTTGCAATTTTTAGAATTTTCAAATTTGCTAAGGATAAATGAATTGTCAATACTCTCTTAAATTTAAATTTTGCAATTTTCATAATTGTCTCCTTTACCTCAATACAATTTGAAATGATTTATAGAATTCTTGTCTTCAGAGAAATTATTTAAGAAAAAGGAAAACTAATGGACTCTAATAAGATGGTTCCCCACTCCCATCTAGGGATATATGCTTCACACAACCTTAAAACTTGAGATTGTAATTTATAATATTCATCAACTAAAGTGTCTTTTATGCAATTGAGTCGATTACTTGTATTTTTGTTCAATTAACATATTCAAATATTATATTTTTCACATATTATATTTTTCTCACCAATTAAATGAAACGACATTAACAATAAATTCAAAGTTCAAAAAATTTCAATTTTACAATTTTTAAAATTTTAAATTCTGCTAGAGATCAATGAATTGTCAATACTCTGCTGAATTTAAATTTTGCCATATTCTGAATTGTCTCTTTTGCCTCAACGCAATTTGAAATGATTTATATAATCTTCAGGAAAATTACTTAAGAAAAAGCAAAAGCAATGGACTGTAATAAGAAGGTTCTACACTCCCATCCAAGGATATATGCTTAACACAACATTGAAACTTGGCATTGCTATTTATAATATTCATCCACGAAAGTGTATTTTATGCAATTGAGTGCATTACTTGTATTTTTGTTCAATTAACTTATTCAAATATTGTATTTTTCTCACCAATCAAATCAAATGACATTAACAATAAGTTTAAAAATCAAAATATTCCATTTTTGTAATTTTTAGAATTTCAAAATCTACTAGGGATAAATGAATTGTCAATACTCTCTTGAATTTAAATTTTGCAATTTTCTTAATTGTCTCCTTTGCCTCAATGCAATTTGAAATGACTTATAAAATTCTTGTCTTCAGAGAAATTATTTAAGAAAAAGGAAAACTAATGGACTCCAATAAGATGGTTCCCCATTCCCATTTAGGGATATATGCTTCACACAACCTTAAAACTTGAGTTTGTAATTTATAATATTCATCAACTAATGTGTCTTTTATGCAATTGAGTCCATTACTTGTATTTTTGATCAATTAACATATTCAAATATTATATTTTTCACATATTATATTTTTCTCACCAATTAAATCAAACGACATTAATAATAAATTCAAAGTTCAAAAAATTTCAATTTTACAATTTTTAGAATTTTAAATTCTACTAGAGATCAATGAATTGTTAATACTCTGTTGAGTTTAAATTTTGCCATATTCTGAATTGTCTTCTTTGCCTCAACGCAATTTGAAATTATTTATATAATCTTCAGGAAAATTACTTAAGAAAAAGCAAAAGCAATGGACTGTAATAAGAAGGTTCTGCACTCCCATCTAGGGATATATGCTTAAAACAACTTTAAAACTTGGGATTGTTATTTATAATATTCATCCACTAAAGTGCATTTAATGCAATTGAGTACATTACATGTATTTTTGTTCAATTAACTTATTCAAATATTGTATTTTTCTCACCAATCAAATCAAACGACATTAACAATAAGTTTAAAAATCAAAATATTCCATTTTTGTAATTTTTAGAATTTCAAAATCTGCTAGGGATAAATGAATTGTCAATACTCTCTTGAATTTAAATTTTGCAATTTTCTTAATTGTCTCCTTTGCCTCAATGTAATTTGAAATGATTTATAGAATTCATGCCTTCAGACAAATTACTTAGGAAAAAGGAAAACCAATGGACTCTAAAAAGATGGTTCCCCACTCCCATCTAGGGATATATGCTTAACACAACATTGAAACTTGGGATTGCTATTTATAATATTCAACCACTAAAGTGTGTTTTATGCAATTGAGTCCATTACTTGTATTTTTGTTCAATTAACATATTCAAATATTGTATTTTTCCCACCAGTTAAATCAAACGACATTAGCAATAAATTTAAAAATCAAAATATCGCATTTTTGCAATTTTTAGAATTTTAAAATTTGCTAAGTATAAATGAATTGTCAATACACTATTGAATTTAACTTTTGGAATTTTCTGAATTGTCTCGTTTGCCTCAATGCAATTTGAAATGATTTCTATAATCTTCAGGCAGATTACTTAAGAAAAAGCAAAAGCAATGGACTGTAATAAGAAGGTTCTGCACTCTCATCTTGGGAGTGATGGACTCAATTGCATATTATGGAATTCTTGTCTTTAGACAAATTACTTAAGAAAAAGGAAAAGTGATGGACTCTAATAAAATGGTTCCCTCCTCCCATCTAGGGATATATGCTTCACACAACCATAAAATATGAGATTGTTATTTATAATATTCATCCACTAAAGTGTCTTTTATGCAATTGAGTCGATTACTTGTATTTTTGTTCAATTAACATATTAAAATATTATATTTTTCACATATTATATTTTTCTCACCAATTAAATCAAACAACATTAACAATAAATTTAAAAATCAAAATATTTCAATTTTGCAATTTTTTGAATTTTTAAATCTGCTAGGGATAAGTGAATTGTCAATACATTGTTGAATTTAAATTTTTCAATTTTCTAAATTGTCTCCTTTGCCAAAACGCAATTTGAAATGATTTATATAATCTTCAGGCAAATTACTTAAGAAAAAGAAAAAGCAATGGACTATAAGAAGAAGGTTCTGTCCTCCCATTTAGGAATGTATGCTTAACACAACAATGATACTTGGGATTGTTATTTATAATATTCATTCACTAAAATGTATTTTATTCTATTGAGTCCACTACTTGTATTTTTGTTCAATTAATATGTTCAAATATTGTATTTTTCTCACCAATCAAATCAAACGACATTAACAATAAATTTAAAAATCAAAATATTCCATTTTTGCAATTTTTAGAATTTTCAAACCTGCTAACGATAAATGAATTGTCAATACTCTCTTGAATTTAAATTTTGTAATTTTCATAATTGTCTCCTTTACCTCAATGCAATTTGAAATGATTTATAGAATTCTTGTATTCAGGGAAATTATTTAAGAAAAAGGAAAACTAATGGACTCTAATAAAATAGTTCCCCACTCCCATCTAAGGATATATGCTTCACACAACCTTGAAACTTGAGATTGTAATTTATAATATTCATCAACTAAAGTGTCTTTTATGCAATTGAGTCCATTACTTGTATTTTTGTTCAAGTAACATATTCAAATATTATATTTTTCACATATTATATTTTTCTCACCAATTAAATCAAATGACATTAATATTAAATTTAAAAATCAAAATATTTCAATTTTGTAATTTTTTGAATTTTAAAATCTGCTAGGGCTAAATGAATTGTCAATACTCTATTGAATTTAAATTTTGCAATTTTCAGAATTGTCTCATTTGCCTCAACACAATTTCAAAATCATTTATATAATCTTCAGCCAAATTACTTAAGAAAAAACAAAAGTAATGGACTATAATAAGAAGGTTCTACACTCCCACCTAGGGATATATACTTAACACAACAATGAAACTTGGGATTGCTATTTATAATATTCATCCACTAAATTGTATTTTATGCAATTGAGTTTATTACTTGTATTTTTGTTCAATTAAGATATTCAAATATTGTATTTTTCTCTCTAATCAAATCAAACGACATTAAAAACAAATTTTAAAATCAAAATATTGCATTTTTGGAATTTTTAGAATTTTAAAATCATCTAGGGATAAATAAATTGTCATCAATCTGTAGAATTTAAATTTTGTAATTTTCTTAATTGTCTCCTTTACCTCAATGCAATTTGAAATGGTCTATAGAATTCTCGTCTTCTAGCAAATTAGTTAGAAAAAAGGAAAAGCAATGGACTCTAATAAGATGGTTCCCCACTCCCATCTAGGAATATATGCTTTACACAGCCTTGAAACTTGAGATTGATATTTATAATATTCACCCACTAAAGTGTATTCTATGCAATTGAGTCCATTACTTGTAATTTTGTTCAATTAACTTATTTAAATATTTTATTTTTCTCACTAATCAAATCAAACGACATTAATAAGAAATTTAAAAATCAAAATATTGCACTTTTGCAATTTTTAGAATTTTAAAATCTGCTAGGGATAAATAAATGGTCAATAATCTGTTAAATTTAAATTTTAAAAATTTCTTCATTGTCTCCTTTGCCTCAATGTAATTTGAAATGATTTATAAAATTATTGACTTAAGACAAATTACTTAAAAAAAAGGAAAAGCAATGGACTTTAAGAAGATGGTTGCCCACTCCCATCTAGGGATATATGCTTTACACAACCTTGAAACTTGAAATTGCTATTTATAATATTCATCCACTAAAGGGTCTTTTATGCAATTGTGTCCATTACTTGTATTTTTGCTCAATTAACATATTCAAATATTATATTTTTCACACCAATTAAATCAAACGACATTAACAATAAATTTAAAAATCAAAATATTTCAATTTTGTAATTTTTATAATTTTAAAATTTGCTAGGGATAAATGAATTGCCAATGCTCTGTTGAAGTTAAAGTTTGCATTTTTCTCAATTGTGTCCTTTGCCTCAACGTAATTGGAAATGATTTATATAATCTTCAGGAAAATTACTTAAGAAAAAGAAAAAGCAACAAACTGTAATAAGACGGTTTTGCATTCTTATCAAGGGATATATGCTTAACATAACTTTGAAACTTGGGATTGCTATTTATAATATTCATCCACTAAAGTGCCTTTTATGCAATTGAGTCCATTACATGTATTTGTGTTTAATTAACTTATTCAAATATTGTATTTTTCTCACCAATCAAGCCAAACGACATTAACAACAAATTTAAAAATCAAAATATTACATTTTTGCAATTTTTAGAATTTTAAAATCACTTAGGGATAATATAAATTGTAAATCATCTGTAGAATTTAAATTTTGCACTTTTCTTCATTGTCTCCTTTGCCTCAATGCAATTTGAAATGATTTATAGAATTCTTGTCTTTTGACAAATTACTTAGGAAACAGGAAAAGCAATGGACTCTAATACGATAGTTCCCCACTCACATCTAGGGATATATGCTTCACACAACCTTGAAACTTGAGATTGCTATTTATAATATTCATCCACTAAAGTGTATTTTATGCAATTGTGTCCATTACTTGGAATTTTGTTCAATTAACTTATTCAAATATTGTATTTTTCTCATCAATCAAATCAAACAGCATTAACAACAAATTTAAAAATCAAAATATTGCATTTTTGCAATTTTTAGAATTTTAAAATCAGCTAGGGATAAATAAATTATCAACAATCTGTAGAATTTAAATTTTGCAATTTTATTCATTGTCTCCTTTGCCTCAATGCAATTTGAAATGATTTATAGAATTCTTGTCTTCTGACAAATTACTTAGGGAAAAGGAAAAGTAATGGACTCTAATATGATGGTTCCCCACTCGCATCTAGGGATATATGTTTCACATAACATTGAAATCTGGGATTGCTATTTATAATATTCATCCACTAAAGTCTATTTTATGCAATTGTGTCCATTACTTGTAATTTTGTTCAATTTTCTTATTCAAATATTGTATTTTTCTCACCAATCAAATCAGACGACATTAACAATAAATTTAAAAAGCAAAATATTCCATTTTTGCAATTTATAGAATTTTAAAATCTGCTAAGAATAAATGAATTGTCGACACTCTATTGAATTTAAATTTTTCAATTTTCTTAATTGTCTCTATTGCCTCAATGCAATTTGAAATGATTTATTGAATTCTTGTCTTCTAACAAATTACTTAGGAAAAAGAAAAAGCAATGGACTCTAATAAGATGGTTCCCCTCTCCCATCTAGGGATATACGCTTCACACAACCTTGAAACTTAAGATTGCTATTTATAATATTCATCCACTAAAGTGTATTTTATGCAATTGAGTCCATTACTTGTAATTTTGTTCAATTAACTTATTCAAATATTGTATTTCTCTCACCAATTAAATCAAACGACATTAACAATAAATTTAAAAATCAAAATATTTCAATTTTGCAATTTTTAGAATTTTAAAATCTGCTAGGGATAAATGAATTTTCAATATTTTGTTGAATTTAAATTTTACAATTTTCTAAATTGTCTCGTTTGCCTCAACGCAATTTGAAATGGTTTATATAATCTTCAGGCAAATTACCTCAGAAAAACCAAAAGTACTGGACTGCAATAAAAAGGTTCTACACTCCCATCTTCGGATATGTGCTTAACACAATATTGAAACTTGGGATTGCTATTTATAATATTCATCTACTAAAGTATATTTTATACAATTGAGTCCATTACTTGTATTTTTTTTCAATTAACATATTCAAATATTATATTTTTCTCACCAATCAAATCAAACGATATTAACAATAAATTTAAAAATCATAATATTGCATTTTTCCAATTTGAAATGGTTTATATAATCTTCAAGCAAATTACCTAAGAAAGAGCAAAAGTAATGGAATATAATAAGAAGGTTCTGCACTCCCATCTAGGGATATATGCATAACACAACATTGAATCCTGGGGTTGCAAGTTATAATATTCACCCATTAAAGTGTATTTTATGCAATTATGTCCATTACTTTTATTTTTGTTCAATTAACATATTCAAATATTTTATTTTTCTCACCAATCAAATCAAACAACATTTACAATAAATTTAAAAATCAAAATATTGCATTTTTGCGATTTTTAGAATTTTAAAATCTGCTAAGAATAAATGAATTGTCAATACTCTATTGAATTTAGATTTTGCAATTTTCTAAATTGTCTTGTTTGTCTCAACGCAATTTGAAATGGTTTATATAATCTTCCGGCAAATTACCTAAGAAAGAGCAAAAGTAATGGACTGTAATAAGAAGGTTCTGCACTCCTATCTAGGGATATATGCATAACACAACATTGAATCCTGGGGTTGCAAGTTATAATATTCATCCATTAAAGTGTATTTTATGCAATTGTGTCCATTAATTTTATTTTTGTTCAATTAACATATTCAAATATTTTATTTTTCTCACCAATCAAATCAAACGACATTAACAATAAATTTAAAAATCACAATATTGCATTTTTCCAATTTTTAGAATTTTAAAACCTGCTAGGGCAAAATGAATTGTCCATACTCTGTTCAATTTAAATTTTGCAATTTTCTGAATTGTCTCCTTTCCCTTAAAGCAATTTGAAAAGATCTATATAATCTTTAGGCAAATTACTTAAGAAAAAGAAAAAGCAATAGACTGTAATAAGAAGGTTCTGCACTCCCATCTTGGGATATATGGTGAACACAACATTAAAACTTGGGATTGCTATTTATAATATTCATTCGCTAACGTGTATTTTATGAAATTGAGTCCATTACTTGTATTTTTGTTCAATTAACTTATTAAGATGTTGTATTTTTCTCACCAATGTAATCTAATGACATTAATAACAAATTGAAAAATCAAAATATTGCATTTTTGCAATTTCTAGGGATAAATAAATTGTCAATAATCTATAGAAATATAATTTTTCAATTTTCTTAATTGTCTCCTTTGCCTCAATGTAATTTGAAATGATTTATGGAATTATTGTCTTCAGAAAAATTACATAGGAAAAAGGAAAAACAATGGACTCAAATAAAATGGTTTCACACTCCCATCTAGGAATATATGCTTCACACAACCTTGAAACTTGAGATTGCTATTTATAATATTCATCCAATGAAGTGTCTTTTATGCAATTAAGTCCATTACTTGTATTTTTGTTCAATTAACATATTCAAATATTTTATTTTTCTCACTAATCAAATCAAACGACATTTACAATAAATTTAAAAATCAAAATATTTCATTTTTGCGATTTTTAGAATTTTAAAATCTGCTAGGAATAAATGAATTGTCAATACTCTATTGAATTTAGATTTTGCAATTTTCTAAATTATCTCGTTTGCCTCAACGCAATTTGAAATGGTTTATATAATCTTTAGGCAAATTACCTAAGAAAGAGCAAAAGTAATGGATTGTAATAAAAAGGTTCTGCACTCCCATCTAGAGATATATGCATAACACAACATTGAATCCTGGGGTTACAAGTTATAATATTCATCCATTAAAGTGTATTTTATGCACTTGTGTCCATTACTTTTATTTTTGTTCAATTAACATATTCAAATATTTTATTTTTCTCACCAATCAAATCAAACGTCATTTACAAAAAATTTAAAAATCAAAATATTGCATTTTTGCGATTTTTAGAATTTTAAAATCTGTTAGGAATAAATGAATTGTCAATACTCTATTGAATTTAGATTTTGCAATTTTCTAAATTGTCTCATTTGCCTCAACGCAATTTGAAATGGTTTATATAATCTTCAGGAAAATTTCCTAAGAAATAGCAAAAGCAGTGGATTGTAATCAGAAGGTTCTACACTCTCATCTAGGGATATATGCTTCACACAACATTGATGGTTGGAATTGCTATTTATAATATTTATCCACTAAAGTGTATTTTCTGCAATTAGGTCTATTACTTGTATTTTTGTTCAATTAACCTATTCAAATATTACATTTTTCTCATCAATCAAATCAAATGACATTAATAATAAATTTAAAAATCAAAATATTGCATTTTTGCAATTTTTATATTTTTAAAATCTGGTAGGGATAAATAAATTGTCAATACTCTGTTAAATTTAAATTTTGCAATTTGTTGAATTGTCTCCTTTGCCTCAACGCAATATGAAATGATTTATATAATCTTAGGCAAATAACTTAAGAAAAAGCTAAAGCAATCCACTATAATAAGAAGGTTCTACACCCCCATCTAGGGATATATGCTTAACACAACATCGATACTTGGAATTGCTATTTATAGTATTTATCCATTAAAGTGTATTTTAAGCAATTAAGTCTATTACTTGTATTTTTGTTCAATTAACGTATTCAAATATTATATTTTTCTCACCAATCAAATCAAACGTCATTAACAATAAATTTAAAAATCAAAATATTGCATTTTTGCAAGTTTTAGAATTTTATAATCTACTAGGGATAACTGAATTGCCAATACTCTGTTGAATTTAAATTTTGCAATTTTTTGAATTGTCTCCTTTGCCTCAACACAATTTGAAATGACTTATATAATCTTCAGGCAAATTACTTAAGACAAAGCAAAAGCAGTCCACTATAATAAGAAGGTTATGCACCCCTATCTTGGGATATATGCTTAACACAACATCGATACTTGGAATTGCTATTTATAATATTTATCCACTAAAGAGTATTTTAAGCAATTAAGTCTATTAATTGTATTTTTGTTCAATTAACGTATTCAAATATCATATTTTTCTCACCAATCAAATCAAACGACATTAACAATAAATTTAAAAATCAAAATATTGCATTTTTGCAATTTTTAGAATTTTACAATCTACTAGGGATAACTGAATTGTCAATAATCTGTTGAATTTAAATTTTGCAATTTTTTGAATTGTCTCCTTTGCCTCAACGCAATTTGAAATGACTTATATAATCTTTAGGCAAATTACTTAAGACAAAGCAAAAGCAATGGACTGTAATAAGAAGGTTCTGCACTCCCATCTAGGAATATATGCTTAACACAACATTGAAACTTGGAATTTCTCTTTATAATATTCATTCACTAAAGTGTATTTTATGTAATTGAGTCCATCACCTATATTTTTGCTCAATTAACATGATCAAATATTATATTTTTCTCACCAATCAAATCAACCGACATTAACAATAAATTTAAAAATCAAATTATTGGATTTTTTGCAATTTTGGGAATTTTAAAATCTGATAAGGATAAATGAATTGTCAATACTCTGTTGAATTTAAATTCTGCAATTTTCTTGAATTGTCTCCTTTGCCTCAATGCAATTTGAAATGATTTATATAATTTTCTAGCAAATTACTTAAAAAAAGCCAAAGCAATTAAGTATAATCAAAAGGTTCTGCACTCCCATCTAGGGATATATGCTTAAAACAACATTGAAACTTGGAATTGCTATTTATAATATTCATCCACTAAAGTGTATTTTCTGCAATTGAGTCCATTACTTGTATTTTTGTTCAATTAACGTATTCACAAATTATATTTTTCTCACCAATCAAATCAAACGACATTAAGAATAAATTTAAAAATCAAAATATTGCATTTTTGCAATTTTTGGAAATTTATAGTCTGCTAGGGATAAATGAATTGTCAATACTCTATTGAATTTAAATTTTGCAATTATCTAAATTGTCTCATTTGCCTCAATGCAATTTGAAATAATTTATATAATCTTCAGGCAAATTACTTAAGAAAAAGTAAAAGCAATAGACTGTAATAAGAAAGTTCTGCACTCCCATCTTGGGATATATGCTTAACACAACATTGAAACTTGGGATTGCTATTTATAATATTCATCCACTATCGTGCATTTTATGCAATTGAGTCCATTACCTGTATTTTTGTTCAATTAACATATTAAAATATTGCATTTTTCTCATCAATCAAATCTAATGACATTAACAATAAATTTAAAAATCAAAATATTCCATTTTTGCAATTTTTAGAATTTTAAAATCTGTTAGGGATAAATGAACTGTCAATACTCTGTTGAATTTAATTTTTCAATTTTCTGAATTGTCTCCTTTGCCTGAAAGCAATTTGAAATGATTTATATAATCTTCAGGCAAATTACTTCAGAAAAAGCAAAAGCAATGAACTGTAATAAAAAGGTTCTGCACTTCCATCTAAGGATATATGCTTAACACAATAATGAAACTTGGGATTGCAATTTATAATATTCATCCACTAAATTGTATTTTATACAATTGAGTCCATTACTTGTATTTGTGTTCAATTAAGATATTCAAATATTGTATTTTTCTCACCAATCAAACCAAACGACATTAAAAATAAATTTAAAAATCAAAATATTCCACTTTTGCAATTTTTAGAATTTTAAAATCCTCTAGGGATAAATGAATTGTCAATACTCTTTCGAATTTAAATTTTGCAATTTTTTTAATTGTCTCCTTTGCCTCAATGCAATTTGAAATGATTTATAGAATTCTTGTCTTCAAAGAAATTACTTAAGAAAAAGGAAAAGTAATGGACTCTAATAAGATGGTTCCCCCTCCCATCTAGGAATATATGCTTTACACAACCCATTACTTGTATTTTTGTTCAATTGACATATTCAAATATTATATTTTTCACGAATTATATTTTTCTCACCAATGAAATCAAACAACATTAACAATAAATTTAAAAATCAAAACATTTCAATTTTGCAATTTTTTGAATTTTAAAATCTGCTAGGGATAAATGAATTATTAGTACTTTGTTGAATCTAAATTTTGTAATTATCAGAATTGTCTCCTTTGCCTTAACCCAATTTGAAATGATTTATATAATCTTTAACCAATTTACTTAAGAAAAATCAAAAGAAATGGACTCTAATATGAAGGTTCCGCACTCCCATCTAGGAATATATACTTAACACAACAATGAAACTTGGGATTGCTATTTATAATATTTATCCATTAAATTGTATTTTAAGCTATTGAGTCCATTACTTCTATTTTTGATCAATTAAGATATTCAAATATTCTATTGTTCTCACCAATCAAATCAAACAGCATTAACAATAAATTTAAAAATCAAAATATCGCATTTTTGTAATTTTTAGAATTTTAAAATTTGCAAAGGATAAATGAATTGTCAATACGCTGTTGAATTTAACTTTTGCAATTTTCTGAATTGTCTCCTCTGCCTCAACACAATTTGAAATGATTTATATAATCTTCAGGCAAATTGCTTAAGAAAAAGCAGAAGCAATCCACTATAATAAGAAGGTTCTGCACCCCATTTAGGGATATATGCTTAACACAACATCGATACTTGGAATTGCTATTTATAATATTTATCCATTAAAGTGTATTTTAAGCAATTAAGTCTATTACTTGTATTTTTGTTCAATTAACGTATTCAAATATTATATTTTTCTCACCAATCAAATCAAAGAACATTAACAATAAATTTAAAAATCAAAACATTGCATTTTTGCAATTTTTAGAATTTTAAAATCTGCTAGAGATAAATAAATTGTCACTACACTGTTGAATTTAACTTTTGCAATTTTCTAAATTGTCTCCTTTACCTCAAAGCAATTTGAAATGATTTATATAATCCTCAAGCAAATTACTTAAGAAAAAGCAAAAGCAATGAATTCTAATAGGAAGGTTCCGCACTCCCATCTAGGAATATATGCTTAACACAACATTGAAACTTGGGAGTGCCATTTATAATATTCATCCACTAAATTGTATTTTATGCAATTGAGTCCATTACTTGTATTTTTGTTTAATTAAGATATTCAAATATTTTATTTTTCTCACCAATCAAATCAAACGACATTAACAATAAATTTAAAATCTAAATATCGCATTTTTGCAATTTTTAGAATTTTAAAATCTGTTAAGGATAAATGAAATTGTCAATACGCTATTGAATTCAACTTTTGCAATTTTTTGAATTGTCTCCTTTGCCTCCACGCAATTTGAAATGATTTATATAATCTTCAACCAAATTACTTAAGAAAAAGCAAAAGCAATGGACTGTAATAAGAAGGTTCTGCACTTCCATCTAGGGATATATGCTTAACACAACATTAAAACTTGGGTTTACTATTTATAATATTCATCCACTAAAGTGTATTTTATGTAAATTGAGTCCATTACTTGTATTTTTGTTCAATTAACATATTCAA
>JAIRCJ010000215.1:0-104439 GCA_020883675.1 Bruguiera gymnorhiza | reverse complement strand
TTTGCCTCAATGCAATTTGAAATGATTTATACAATTCTTGTCTTCAGACAAATTAGTTAAGAAAAAGGAAAAGGAATGGACTCTAGTAAGGTGGTTCCCCATCCCTATCCAAGAATATATGCTTCACACAACCTTGAAACTTCAGATTGCTATTTATAATATTCATCCACTAAATTGTATTTTACGCAATTGAGTCCATTATTTGTATTTTTGTTTAATTAACATATTCATATATTATATTTTTCACATATTATATTTTTCTCACCAATCAAATCAAACGACATTAACAACAAATTTAAAGTCAAAATATTTCAATTTTTTAATTTTTCAAATTTTAAAATCTGTTAGGGATAAAAGAATTGTCAATACTCTATTGAATTTAAATTTTGCAATTTTCTGAATTGTCTCTTTGCCTCAAAGCAATTTGAAATGATTTATATAATCTTCAGGCAAATTACTTAAGAAAAAGCAAAAGCAATGGATTGTAATAAGAAAGTTTGTAATCCCATTTAGGGTTATATCCTTAACACAACATTGAAATTTGGGATTGCTATTTATAATATTCATCCACTAAAGTGACTTTTATGCAATTCAGTCCATTACTTGTATTTTTGTTCAATTAACATATTCAAACATTATATTTTCACATATTATATTTTTCTCACCAATTAATCAAACAACATTAACAATAAATTTAAAAATGAAAATATTTCAATTTTGCAATTTTTAGAATTTTAAAATTTGCTAGGGATAAATGAATTGTCAATAATCTATTGAAGTTAAATTTTGAAATTTTCTAAATTGAGTCCTTTGCCTCAACGCAATTTGAAATGATTTATATAATCTTCAGCCAAATTACTTAAGAAAAAGAAAAAGCAATCGACTATAATAAGAAGGTTCTGCACTCCCATTTAGGGATATATGCTTAACACAACATTGAAACTTGAGACTGCTATTTATGATATTCATCCAATAAAGTGTATTTTATACAATTAAGTCCATTACTTGTATTTTTGTTCAATTAAAATATTCAAATATTGTATTTTTCTCACCAATCAAATCAAACGACATTAACAATAAATTTAAAAATCAAAATATTGCATTCTTGTAATTATCAGAATTTTAAAATCTGCTAGGGATAATCGAATTGTCAATACTCTATTGAAGTTCAATTTTGCAATTTTCTTAATTGTGTCCTTTGTCTCAATGCAATTTGAAATGATTTATATAATCTTCAGCCAAATTACTTAAGAAAAAACCAAAGTAATAGACTGTAATAAGAAGATTCTGCACTCCTATCTAGAGATATATGCTTAACACAACATTGAAACTTGGGTTTGCTATTTATAATATTCATCCACTAAATTGTATTTTATACAATTGAGTCCATTACTTGAATTTTTGTTCAATTAACATATTCAAATATTATATTTTTCACATATTATATTTTTCTCACCAATGAAATCAAACAACATTAACAATAAGTTTAAAAATCAAAATATTCCATTTTTTCAATTTTTAGATTTTTAAAATCTGCTAAGGGTAAATGAATTGTCAATACTCTGTTGAATTTAACTTTTGCAATTTTCTGGATTGTCTCCTTTGCCTCAATGCAATTTGAAATCATTTATATAATCTGTAGGCAAATTACTTAAAAAAAAGCAAAAGCAATGGACTGTAATAAAAAAGTTCTGCACTCCCATCTAAGGATATATGCTTAAGACAACATTGAAACTTGGGTTTGCTATTTATAATATTCATCCACTAAAGTGTATTGTATGCAATTGAGTCCATTATTTGTATTTTTGTTCAATTAAAATATTCAAATATTATATTTTTCACTTATAGAATTCTTGTCTCAACACAAATTACTTAGGAAAAAGGAAAAGTAATGGACTCTAATAAGATGGTTCCCCACTCCCATCTAGGGATATATGCTTTACGCAACCTTGAAACTTGAGATTGCTATTTATAATATTCATCCACTAAAGTGTCTTTTATACAATTGAGTCCATTACTTATATTTTTGTTCACTTAACATATTCAAATATTATATTTTTCACATATTATATTTTGTTCACTTAACATATTCAAATATTATATTTTTCACATATTATATTTTTGTTCACTTAACATATTCAAATATTATATTTTTCACATATTATATTTTTCTCACCAATTAAATCAAACGACATTAACAATAAATTTAAAATTGAAAATATTTCAATTTTCCAATTTTTAGAATTTTAAAATCTATTAGGGATAAATGAATTGTTAATACTCTGTTGAATTTAAATTTTTCAATTTTCTAAATTGTCTCCTTTGCCTTAACGCAATTTCAAATAATTTATATAATCTTCTAGCAAATTACTTAAGAGAAAACAAGAGCAATGGACTGTAATAAGAAGGTTCTACACTCCCATCTAGGGATATATGCTTAACACAACATTGAAACTTGGGATTGTTGTTTATAATATTCATCCACTAAAGTGTATTTTATGCAATTGAGACCATTACTTGTAATTTTGTTCAATTAAGATATTCAAATATTGTATTTTTCTCTCCAATCAAATCAAACGACACGAACAACAAATTTAAAAATCAAAATATTGCATTTTTTCAATTTTAAGAATTTTAAAATCTGCTAGGGATAAATAAATTATCAATAATCAGTTGAATTTAAATTTTGTATTTTTCTTAATTGTCCCCTTTGCCTCAATGCAATTTGAAATGATTTATAGAATTTTTTGTCTTCAAACAAATTAGTTAAGAAAAAGGAAAAGCAATGGATTCTAATAAGATGGTTCCGCACTCCCATCTAGGGATATATGCTTCATGCAATCTTGAAACCTAGGATTGCTATTTATAATATTTATCCACTAAAGTGTCTTTTATGGAATTGAGTCCATTACTTGTATTTTTCTTCAATTGACATATTCAAATATTATATTTTTCGCATATTATATTTCTCTCACCAATCAAATCAAACGACATTAATAATAAATTTAAAAATCAAAATATTGCATTTTTGCAATTTTTAGAATTTTAAAATCTACTAAGGATAAATGAATTGTCAATACTCTGTTGAATTGAAATTTTGCTATTTTCTGAATTATCTCTTTTGCCTCAACGCAATTTGAAATGATTTATATAATTTTCAGGCAAATTACTTAAGAGAAAGGAAAAGCAATGGACTCTAATAAGATGGTTTCACACTTCCATCTAGGGATATATGATTTACCCAATCTTGAAACTTGGAATTGTTATTTATAATATTCATCCACTAAAGTGTCTTTTATGCAATTGAGTCCATTACTTGTATTTTTGTTCAATTCACATATTCAAATATTATATTTTTCACTTATTATATTTTTCTCAGCAATTAAATCAAACGACATTAACAATAAATTTAAAAATGAAAATATTTCAATTTTGCAATTTTTAGAATTTTAAAATCTGTTAGGGATAAATGAATTGTCAACACTCTATTGAATTTAAATTTTGCAATTTTATAAATTGTCTCCTTTGCCTCAACGCAATTTGAAATCATTTCTATAATCTTCAGGCAAGTTACTTAAGAAAAAAGAAAAGCAATGGACTCTAATAAGAAGGTTCTGCACTAAAGTGTATTTTATGCAATTGAGTCCATTACTTGTATTTTTGTTCAATTAAGATATTCAAATATTGTATTCTTCTTACTAATCAAATCAAAGGACATTCGAAATAAATTTAAAAATCAAAATATTGTATTTTGCAATTTTTAAAATTTTAAAATCTACTAGGGATAAATGAATTGTCAATACTCTGTTGAATTGAAATTTTGCTATTTTCTGAATTGTCTCCTTTGCCTCAACGCAATTTGAAATGATTTATATAATCTTTAGGCAAATTACTTAATAAAATAAAAAGCAACGGACTGTAATAAGAAGGGTCTGCATTCCTATCTAGAGATATGTGCTGAAGACAACATTGAATCTTGTGATTGTTATTTATAATATTCATCCACTAAAGTGCATTTAATGCAATTGAGTCCATTACTTGTATTTTTGTTCAATTAACTTATTCAAATATTGTATTTTTCTCACCAATCAAATCAAACAACATTAACAAAAAATTTAAAAATCAAAATATTGCATTTTTGCAATTTTTAGAATTTTAAAATCTATTAGGGATAAATAAATTGTCAATAATCTGCTAAATTTAAATTTTGCAATTTTCTTAATTGTCTCTTTTGCCTCAATGCAAATTGAAATGATTTATAGAATTCTTGTCTTCAGACAAATTACTTAAGAAAAGTGAAAAGCAATGGACTCTAATAAGATGGTTCCGCACTCCCATCTAAGGATATATGCTTCACAAAATCCTGAAACTTGGAATTGCTATTTATAATATTCATCCATTAAAGTGTCTTTTATGAAATTGAGTCCATTACTTGTATTTTTCTTCAATTGACATATTCAAATATTATATTTTTCGCATATTATATTTTTCTCACCAATCAAATCAAACGACATTAATAATAAATTTAAAAATCAAAATATTGCATTTTTGCAATTTTTAGAATTTTAAAATCTGCTAAGGATAAATGAATTGTCAATACTCTGTTGAATTGAAATTTTGCTATTTTCTAAATTATCTCTTTTGCCTCAACGCAATTTGAAATGATTTATATAATTTTCAGGCAAATTACTTAAGAGAAAGCAAAAGCAATGGATTGTAATAAGAAGGCTCTACACTCCCATCTAGGGATATATGCTTAAGTCAATATTGAATCTTGGTATTGTTATTTATAATATTCATGCACTAAAGTGCATTTAATGCAATTGAGTCCATTACTTGTATTTTTGTTCAATTAACTTATTCAAATATTGTATTTTTCTCTCCAATCAGATCAAACGACATTAACAACAAATTTTAAAATCAAAATATTGCATTTTTGCAATTTTTAGAATTTTAAAATCTATTAGGGATAAATAAATTGTCAATAATCTATTGAATTTAAATTTTGCAATTTTCTTAATTGTCGCCTTTGCCTCAATGCAATTTGAAATGATTTATAGAATTCTTGACTTCAGACAAATTACTTAAGAAAAAGGAAAAGCAATGGACTCTAATAAGATGGTTTCACACTCCCATCTAGGGATATATGCTTTACCCAATCTTGAAACTTGGAATTGTTATTTGTAATATTCATCCACTAAAGTGTCTTTTATGTAATTGAGTCCATTACTTGTATTTTTGTTCAATTCACATATTCAAATATTATATTTTTCACATATTATATTTTTCTCAGCAATTAAATCAAACGACATTAACAATAAATTTAAAAATGAAAATATTTCAATTTTGCAATTTTTAGAATTTTAAAATCTGTTAGGGATAAATGAATTGTCAATACTCTATTGAATTTAAATTTTGCAATTTTATAAATTGTCTCCTTTGCCTCAATGCAATTTGAAATGATTTATATAATCTTCAAGCAAGTTACTTACAAAAAAACAAAAGCAATAGACTGTAATAAGAAGGTTATGCACTCCCATCTAAGGATATCTGTTTAACACAACAATGAAATCAAATATTGTCTTTTTCTCACCAATCAAATCAAACAACATTAACAATAAATTTAAAAATCAAAATATTGCATTTTTGCAATTTCTAGAATCTTAAAATCTGCTAGGGATAAATGAATTGTAAATTCTCTGTTGCATTTAAATTATGCTATTTTCTGAATTGTCTCCTTTGCCTCAATGCAATGTGAAATGATTTATATCATTAGCGAGCAAATTACTTATGAAAAAGCAAAAGCAATCGACTGTAATAAGAAGGTTCTGCACTCCCATTTAGGGATATATGCTTAACACAACATTGAAACTTAGCATTGTTATTTATGATATTCATCCACTGAAGTGTATTTTATGCAATTAAGTCCATTATTGGTATTTTTGTTCAATTAAGATGTTTAAATATTCTATTTTTCTCACCAATCAAATCAAACAACATTAACAATAAATTTAAAAATCAAAATATTGCATTTTTGCAATTTTTACAATTTTAAAATCTGCTAGGGATAAATGAATTGTCAATACTCTGTTGAATTTAAATTTTGCAATTTTCTTAATTGTCTCCTTTGTCTCAATGCAATTTGAAATGATTTATAGAATTCTTGTCTTTGGACAAATTACTTAAGAAAAAGGAAAAGCAACAGACTCTAACAAGGTAGTTCCCTACTCCTATCTAAGGATACATGCTTCACACAACCTTGAAACTTGAGATTGTTATTTATAATATTCATCCACTAAAGTGTCTTTTATGCAATTAAGTCCATTGCTTGTATTTTTGCTCAATTGAGATATTCAAATATTGTATTTTTCTCACCAATAAATCAAACGACATTAACAACAAATTTAAAAATCAAAATATTGCATTTTTCCAATTTTTAGAATTTTAAAATCTGCTAAGGATAAATGAATTGTCCATACTCTATTGAATTTAAATTTTGCAATTTTCTGAATTCTCTCTTTTGCCTCAATGCAATTTGAAATGATTTATATAATCTTCAGGCAAATTACTTAAGAAAAAGCAAAAGCAATGGACTCTAATAAGAAGGTTCTGCACTCCCATCAAGGGTTATATGCTTAACACAAATTTGAAACTTGGGATTCCTATTTATACTTTTCATCCACTTAAGTGTATTGTATGCAATTGAGTCCATTACTTGTATTTTTGTTCAATTAACATATTCAAATATTGTATTTTTCTCACCAATCAAATCAAACGACATTAATAATAAATTTAACAATCAAAATATTGCATTTTTTACAATTTTTAGAATTTTAAAATCTACTAGAGATAAATGAATTGTCAATACTCTGTTGAATTTAAATTTTGCAATTTTTTGAATTGTCTCCTTTGCCTCAATGTAATTTGAAATGATTTATATAATCTTTTGGCAAATTACTTAAGAAAAAGTCAAAGCAATGGACAGTAATTAGAAGGTTCTGCACTCCCATCTAGGGATATATGCTTAACACAACATTGAAACTTGGGATTGCTATTTATAATATTCATCCACTAAAGTGTATTTTATGCAATTGAGTCCATTACTTGTATTTTTGTTCAATTAACATATTCAAATATTATATTTTTCACATATTATATTTTTCTCACCAATTAAATCAAACGACATTAACAATAAATTTAAAAATCAAAATATTTCAATTTTGCAATTTTTAGAATTTTAAAATCTGCTAGGGATAAATGAATTGTCAATACTCTGTTGAATTTAAATTTTGCAATTTTCTGAATTGTCTCCTTTGCCTCAACGCAATTTGAAATGATTTATATAATCTTCAGGCAAATTACTTAAGAAAAAGCAAAAGCAATGGACTGTAATAAGAAGGTTCTGCACTCCCATCTAGGGATATATGCTTAACACAACATTGAAACTTGAAATTGCTATTTGTAATATTCATCCACTAAAGTGTATTTTATGCAATTAAGTCCATTACTTGTATTTTTGTTCAATTAACATATTCAAATATTATATTTTTCTCACTAATCAAATAAAATGATATTAACAATAAATTTAAAAATCAAAATACTGCATTTTTCCAATTTTTAGATTTTTAAAATCTGCTAGGGATAAATGAATTGCCATACTCTATTCAATTTAAATTTTTCAATTTTCTGAATTGTCTCCTTTCCCTCAATGCAATTTGAAATGATTTATATAATATTCAGGCAAATTACTTAAGAAAAAGCAAAAGTAATGGACTGTAATAAGAAGATTCTGCACTCTCATCTAGGGATATATTCTTAACACAATATTGACACGTGGGATTGCTATTTATATTTTTCATCCACTAAAGTGTATTTTATGCAATTGAGTCCATTACTTGTATTTTTGTTCAATTAACATCTTCAAATATTATATTTTTCTCACTAATCAAATGAAACGACATTAATAATAAATTTAAAAATCAAAATATTGCATTTTTCCAATTTTTAGAATTTTAAAATTTGCTAGGGATAAATGAATTGTCCATATTCTGTTCAATTTAAATTTTGCAATTTTCTGAATTGTCTCCTTTGCCTCAACGCAATTTCAAAACATTTATATAATCTTTAGGCAAATTAGTTAAAAAAAAGCAAAAGCAATGGACTGTAATAAGAAGGTTATGCACTCCCATCTTGGGATATATGCTTAACACAACATTGAAACTTAGGATTGCTATTTGTAATATTCATCCACTAAAGTGTATTTTATGCACTTGAGTCCATTACTTGTATTTTTGTTCAATTAACATAATCAAATATTATATTTTTCTCACCAATTAAATCGAACGACATTAACAATAAATTTAAAAATCAAAATATTTCAATTTTGCAATTTTTAGATTTTAAAATTTGTTAGGGATAAATGAATTGTCAATACTCTGTTGAATTTAAATTTTGCAATTTTCTGAATTATCTCTTTGTCTCAACGCAATTTAAAATGATTTATATAATTTTCAGGCAAATTACTTAAGAAAAAGCAAAAGTAATCGACTGTAATAAAAGGTTCTGCACCCTCATCTAGGAATAAATGCTTCACACAACATTGATGCTTAGAATTGCTATTTATAACATTTATCCACTAAAGTGTAATTTATGCAATGAAGTCTATTACTTGTATTTTTGTTCAATTAACATATTCAAATATTATATTTTTCTCACCAATCAAATCAACCGACATTAACAATAAATTTAAAAATCTAAATATTGCATTTTTGCAATTTTTAGAATTTTAAAATCTGCTAGAGATAAATGAATTGTCAATATTCTGTTGAATTTAAATTTTGCAATTTTCTGAATTGTCTCCTTTGTCTCAACACAATTTTAAATGATTTATATAATCTTCAGGCAAATTACTTAAGAAAAAGCAAAAGCAATCGATTGTAATAAGAAGGTCCTGCACCCCCATCTAAGGATATATGCTTAGCACAACATTGATGCTTGGAATTGCTATTTATAATATTTATCCACTAAAGAGTATTTTATGCAATTAAGTCTATTACTTGTATTTTTGTTCAATTAACATATTCAAATATTATATTTTTCTCTCCAATCAAATCAAACGACATTAACAATAAATTTAAAAATGAAAATATTGCATTTTTGCAATTTTTAGAATTTTACAATATTCTAGGGATAACTGAATTGTCAATACTCTGTTAAATTTAAATTTTGCAATTTTTTGAATTGTCTCCTTTGCCTCAACGCAATTTGAAATGATTTATATAATTTTTAGGCAAATTACTTAAGAAAAAGCAAAAGCAATGGACTGTAATAAGAAGGTTCTACACTCTTATCTTGGGATATATGGTTAAAACAACATTGAAACTTGGGATTGCTATTTATAATATTCAACCTCTAACGTGTATTTTATGCAATTGAGTCCATTACTGGTATTTTTGCTCAATTAACTTGTTAAGATATTGTATTTTTCTCACGAATCAAATCTAATGACATTAACACCAAATTTAAAAATCAAAATATTGCATTTTTGCAATTTCTAGAATTTTATAATCTGTTAGGGATAAATAAATTGTCAATATTCTACAGAATTATAATTTTGCAATTTTCTTAATTGTCTCTTTTGCCAAAAAGCAATTTGAAATAGTTTATAGAATTATTGTCTTCAGACAAATTACTTTGGAAAAAGGAAAAGCAATGGACTCAAATAAAATGGTTCCGCACTCCCATCTAGGAATATATGCTTCACACAACCTTGAAACTTGAGATTGCTATTTATAATATTCATCCACTAAAGTGTATTTTATGCAATTGGGTCCATTACTTGTATTTTTGTTCAATTAACATATTCAAATATTATATTTTTCACATATTATATTTTTCTCACCAATTAAATCAAACGACATTAACAATAAATTTCAAAATTAAAATATTTCAATTTTGCAATTTTTAGAATTTTAAAATCTATTAGGGATAAATGAATTGTCAATACTCTGTTGAATTTAGATCTTGCAATTTTCTAAATTGTCTCTTTTGCCTCAACGCAATTTGAAATGATTTATATAATCTTCAGGCAAATTACTTAAGAAAAAGCAAAAGCAACCAAATGTAATAAGAAGGTTTTGCACCCCCATCTAGGGATATATGCTTAACACAACATCGATACTTGGAATTGCTATTTATAATATTTATCCATTAAAGAGTATTTTATGCAATTAAATCTATTACTTGTATTTTTGTTCAATTAACATATTCAAATATTATATTTTTCTCACCAATCAAATCAAATGACATTAACAATAAATTTAAAAATCAAAATATTGCATTTTGCAATTTTTAGAATTTTACAATCTGCTAGGGATAATTGAATTGTTAATACTCTGTTGAATTTAAATTTTGCAATTTTTTTAATTGTCTGCTTTGCCTCAACGCAATTTGAAATGATTTATATAATCTTTAGGCAAATTACTTAAGAAAAAGCAAAAGCAATATACTATAATAAGAAGGTTCTGCACTCTCATCTTGGAATATATGCTTAACACAACATTAAAACTTGGGATTGCTATTTATAATATTCATTCACTAAAGTGTATTTTATGCAATTGAGTCCATCACCTGTATTTTTGCTCAATTAACATGTTCAAATATTATATTTTTCTCACCAATCAAATCAAACGACATTAACAATAAATTTAAAAATCAAAATATTGCATTTTTTGCAATTTGTATAATTTTAAAATTTGATAGGTATAAATGAATTGTCAATACTCTGTTGAATTTAAAGTTTGCAATTTTTTGAATTGTCTTCTTTGCCTCAACGCAATTTGAAATGATTTATGTAATCTTCTAGCAAATTACTTAAGAAAAAGTCAAAGCAATGGACTGTAATAAGAAGTTTCTGCACTCCCATTTAGGGATATATGCTTAACCCAATAGTGAACCTTGGAATTGCTTTTTATAATATTCATCCACTAAAAGGTATTTTATGCAATTAAGTATATTACTTGTATTTTTGTTAAATTAACATATTCAAATATTATATTTTTCTCCCCAATCAAATCAAAAGACATTAACAATAAATTTAAAAATCTAAATATTGCATTTTTGCAATTTTTAGAATTCTAAAATCTGTTAGGAATAAATGAATTGTCAATACTCTGTTGAATTTAAATTTTGCAATTTTTTGAATTGTCTCTTTTGCCTCAACGCAATTTGAAATGATTTATATAATCTTCAGGCAAATTACTTAAAAAAAAGTAAAAGCAACCGACTGTAATAAAAAGGTTCTGCACCCCCATCTAGGGATATATGCTTAACACAACATCGATACTTGGAATTGCTATTTATAATATTTATCCACTAAAGAGTATTTTATGCAATGAAGTCTATTACTTGTATTTTTGTTCAATTAACATATTCAAATATTATATTTTTCTCACCAATCAAATCAAACGATATTAACAATAAATCTAAAAATCAAAATATTGCATTTTTGCAATTTTTAGAATTTTACAATCTACTAGCGATAACTGAATTGTCAATACTCTATTGAATTTAAATTTTGCAATTTTTTAAATTGTCTCCTTTGCCCCAATGCAATTTGAAATAACTTATATAATCTTCAGGCAAATTACTAAAGACAAAGCAAAAGCAATGGATTGTAATAAGAAGGTTCTGCACTCTTATCTAGGGATATATGCTTAACGCAACATTGAAACTTGAAATTGCTATTTATAATATTCATTCACTGAAGTGTATTTTATGCAATTGAGTCCACCACCTGTATTTTTGCTCAATTAACATGTTTAAATATTATATTTTTCTCACCAATTAAATCAAATGACATTAATAATAAATTTAAAAATCAAAATATTGCATTTTTTGCAATTTTTTAGAATTTTAAAATCTAATAGGGATAAATGAATTGTCAATACTCTGTTGAATTTAAATTTTGCAATTTTTTGAATTGTCTCCTTTGCCTTAACGCAATTTGAAATGATTTATATATTCTTCAGGCAAGTTACTTAAGATAAAGCAAAAGCAATGGACTGTAATAAGAAGGTTCTGCACTCCCATCTAAGGATATATGCTTAACACAACATTGAAACTTGGGATTGCTATTTATAATATTGATCCACTAACGTGCATTTTATGCAATTGAGTCCATTATTTGTATTTTTGTTCAAATAACTTATTCAAATATTGTATTTTTCTCGCCAATCAAATTAAATGACATTAACAATAAATTTAAAAATCAAAATATTACATTTTTGCAATTTTTAGAATTTTAAAATCTGTTAGGGATAAATGAATTGTCAATACTTGTTGAATTTAAATTTTGCAATTTTCTAAATTGTCTCATTTGCCACAACGCAATTTGAAATGGTTTGTATAATTTTCAGGCAAATTACTTAAGACAAAGCAAAAGTAATGGACAGTAATAAGAAGGTTCTGCACTCCCATCTACGGATATATACATAACACAACATTGAATCTTGAGATTGCAAGTTATAATATTCATCCACTAAAGTGTATTTTATGCAATTGGGTCCATTACTTATATTTTTGTTCAATTAACATATTCAAATATTATATTTTTCTCACCAATTAAATCAAACGACATTAACAAAAATTTAAACATCAAAATATTTCAATTTTGCAATTTTTAAAATTTTTAAATCTGCTAGAGATAAATGAACTGTCAATACTCTGTTGAATTTAAATTTTGCAATTTTTTGAATTGTCCCTTTTGCCTCAATGCTATATAAATGATTTATATAATCTTCTGACAAATTACTTAAGAAAAAGCCAAAGCAATGGACTGTAATCAGAAGGTTCTGCACTCCCATCTAGGGATATATGCTTAACACAACATTGAAACTTGGAATTGCTATTTATACTTTTCATCCACTAAAGTGTATTTTATACAATTGAGTCCATTACTTGTATTTTTGTTCAATTAATGTATTCACATATTATATTTTTCCCACCAATCAAATCAAACGACATTAACAAGAAATTTAAAAATCAAAATATTGCATTTTTGCAATTTTTGGAAATTTAAAATCTGATAGGGATAAATAAATTGTCAATACACTGTTGAATTTAAATTTTGTAATTTTTTGAATTGTCTCCTTTGCCTCAACGCAATTTGAAATGATTTATATAATCTTCTGGCAAATTACTTAAGAAAAAGCCAAAGCAATGGACTGTATTCAGAAGGTTCTGCACTCCCATCTAGGGATATATACTTAACACAACATTGAAACTTGGAATTGCTCTTTGTAATATTCATCCACTAAAGTGTATTTTATGCAAAATTGAAATATTTTGATCTTTAAACTTATTGTTAGTGTCGTTTGATTTAATTGGTGAGAAAAATATAATATGTGAAAAATATAATATTTGAATATGTTAATTGAACAAAAATACAAGTAATGGACTCAATTGCATAAAAGAGACTTTAGTGGGTGAATCTTATAAATAGCAATCTCACGTTTCAAAGTTGTGTGAAGCATATATCCCTAGATGGGATTGGGGAACCATTTCATTTGAGTCCATTGCTTTTCCTTTTTCTTAAGTAATTTGTTTGAAGACAATAATTCTATAAATCATTTCAAATTGCATTGAGACAAAGGAGACAATTAAGAAAATTGCGAAATTATAATTCTGCAGATTATTGACGATTTATTTATCCCTAGTAGATTTTAAAATACTAAAAATTGCAAAACTGCAATATTTTGATTTTTAAATTTGTTATTAATGTCGTTAGATTTGATTGGTAAGAAAAATGCAATATTTTAATAAGTTAATTGAACAAAAATACAAGTAATGGACTCAATTGCTTTGGCTTTTTCTTAAGTAATTTGCCAAAAGATTATATAAATCATTCCAAATAGCGTTCAGACAAAGGAGACAATTCAAAAAATTGCAACATTTAAATTCAACAGAGTATTGACAATTCATTTATCCCTAACAGATTTTAAAATTCTAAAAATTGCAAAATTGAAATATTTTGATTTTTAAATTTATTGTTAATGTCGTTTGGCTTCATTGGTGAGAAAAATATAATATGTGAAAAATATAATATTTTAATATGTTAATTGAACAAAAATACAAGTAATGGACCCAATTGCATAAAATATACTTTAATGGATAAATATTATAAATAGCAATCCCACGTTTCAAAGTTGTCTTAAGCATATATCTCTAGATGGGAGTGCAGAACCTTCTTGTTACAATCTATTGCTTTTGCTTTTTCTTAAGTAATTTTCCTGAAAATTATATAAATCATTTCAAATTGCGTTAAGGCAAAGGAGACAACTCAGAATATTGCAAAATTTAAATTCAACAGAGCATTGAATATTCATTTATCCCTAGTAGAATTTAAAATTCTTAAAATTGCAAAATTGAAATATTTTGATTTTTAAATTTATTGTTAATGTCGTTTGACTTAATTTGTGAGAAAAATATAATATGTAAAAAATCTAATATTTGAATATGTTAATTGAACAAAAATGCAAGTAATGGACCCAATTGCATAAAATACAATTTAGTGAATGAATATTATAACTTGCAATCCCAAGATTCAATGTTGTGTTACGCATATATTCATAGATGGGACTGAATTGCATAAAAGACACTTTAGCGGATGAATATTATAAATAGCAATCCCAAGTTTCAAGGTTGTGTGAAGCATATATCCCTAGATGAGAGTGCAGAACCTTCTTATTACAGTCCATTACTTTTGCTTTTTCTTAAGTAATTTGCTTGAAGATTATACAAATCATTTGAAATTGCGTTGAGACAAACGAGACAATGCAAAAAATTGCAAAATTTAAATTCAACAGAATATTGACAATTCATTTATCCCTAACAGATTTTAAACTTCTAAAAATTGCAAAATTGAAATGTTTTGATTTTTAAATTTATTGTTAATGGTGTTTGATTTGATTGGTGCGAAAAATATAATATGTGAATACGTTAATTGAACAAAAATACAAGTAATGGACTCAATTGCATAAAATACACTTTAGTGGATGAATATTATAAATAGCAATTCCAAGTTTTAATGTTGTGTTAAGCATATATCCTTAGGTGGGAGTGCAGAACCTTCTGATTAAAGTCCATTGCTTTGGCTGTTTCTTAAGTAATTTGCCAGAAGATTATATAATTCATTTCAAATTGCGTCGAGACAAAGGAGACAATTCAGAAAATTGCAAAATTTAAATTCAACAGAGTATTGACAATTCATTTATCCCTAGCAGATTTTAAAATTCTAAAAATAGTAAAATTGAAATATTTTGATTTTAAATTTATTGTTAATATCGTTTGATTTAATTGGTGAGAAAAATATAATATGTGAAAAATATAATATTTGAATATGTTAATTGAACAAAAATACAAGTAATGGACCCAATTGTATAAAATAAATTTTAGTGGATGAATATTATAACTTGCAATCCCAAGATTTAATGTTGTGTTACGCATATATCCCTAAATGGAAGATGGGAGTGCAGAACCTTCTTATTAGAGTCCATTACTTTTACTTTTTCTTAAGTAATTTGCCTGAAGATTATATAAATCATTTCAAATTGTATTGAGGAAGAGGAGACAATTTAGAATATTGCAAAATTTAAATTCAACAGAGCATTAACAATTCATTTATCCCTAGCAGAATTTGAAATTCTAAAAAAAATCGAAATATTTTGATCTTTAAATTTACTTTTAATGTCGTTTGATTTAATTGGTGAGAAAAATATAATATGTGAAAAATATAATATTTGAATAAGTAAATTGAACAAAAATACAAGTAATGGGCTCAATTGCATAAAAGACACTTTAGTGGATGAATATTATAAATAGCAATCTCAAGTTTCAAAGTTGTGTGAAGCATATATTCCTAGATGGGAGTGGGGAACCATCTTATTTGAGTCCATTGCTTTTCTTTTTTCTTAAGTAATTTGTCTGAAGAGAATAATTCTATAAATCATTTCAAATTGCATTGAAGCAAAGAAGACAATTAAGAAAATTGCAAAATTATAATTCTACAGATTATTGACAATTTATTTATCCCTAACAGATTTAAAATACTAAAAATTGCAAAAGTGCAATATTTTGATTTTTAAATTTGTTGTTAATGTCATTAGATTTGATTGGTGAGAAAAATGTAATATTTTAATAAGTTAATTGAACAAAATACAAGTAATGGACTCAATTGCATAAAATGCACGTTAGTGGATGAATATTTTAAATAGCAATCCCAAGTTTCAATGTTATGTTAAGCATATCCCAAGATGGGAGTGTAGAACCTTCTAATTACAATCCATTGGTTTGGCTTTTTCTTAAGTAATTTGCCAGAATATTATATAAATCATTTCAAAATGCATTGAGGCAAATGAGACAATTCAGAATATTGCAAAATTTAAATTCAACAGAGTATTGACAATTCATTTATCCCTAGCAGATTTTAAAATTCTAAAAATAGCAAAATTGAAATATTTTGATTTTTAAATTTATTGTTTATATCGTTTGATCTAATTGGTGAAAAAAATATAATATGTGAAAAATATAATCTTTGAATATGTTAATTGAACAAAAATACAAGTAATAGACCCAATTGCATAAAATACTCTTTTGTGGATGAATATTATAAATAGCAATCCCACATTTTAATGTTGTGTTAAGCATATATCCCTAGATGGGAATGCAGAACCTTCTTGTTACAGTCAAATGCTTTTGCTTTTTCTTAAGTAATTTGCCTGAAGATTATATAAATCGTTTCAAATTGCATTGAGGCAAAGGAGACAATTCAGAATATTGCAAAATTTAAATTCAACAGAGCATTAACAATTCATTTATCCCTAGTAGAATTTAAAATTCTAAAAATTACAAAATCGAAATATTTTGATCTTTAAATTTATTATTAATGTCGTTTAATTTAATTGGTGAGAAAAATATAATATGTGAAAAATATAATATTTGAATATGTTAATTGAACAAAAATACAAGTAATGGACTCAATTGGATAAAAGACACTTTAGTGGATGAATATTATAAATAGCAATCCCAAGTTTCAAAGTTGTGTGCAGCATATATCCCTAGATGGGAGTGAGGAACCATCTTATTTGAGTCCATTGCTTTTCCTTTTTCTTAAGTAATTTGTCTGAAGACAAGAATTCTATAAATCATTTCAAATTGCATTGAGGCAAAGGAGACAATGAAGAAAATTGCAAAATTATAATTCTACAGTTTATTGATAATTTATTTATCCCTAGTAGATTTTAAAATTCTAAAAATTGCAAAAATGTAATATTTTGATTTTTTAATTTGTTGTTAAAGTTGTTCGATTTGATTGGTGAGAAAAATGGAATCTTTTAATAAGTTAATTGAACAAAAATATAAGTAATGGACACAAATGCATAAAATGCACGTTAGTGGATGAATATTATAAATAACAATCCCAAGTTTCAATGTTGTGTTAGGCATATATCTCAAGATGGGAGTGCAAAACCTTCTTATTAGAGTCCATTGCTTTTGCATTTTCTTAAGTAATTTGCTTGAAAATTATATAAATCATTTCAAATTGCGTTGAGGTAAAGGAGACAATTCAAAAAATTGCAAAATTTAAATTCAACAGAGTATTGACAACTCATTTATCCCTAGCAGATTTTAAAATTCTAAAAATTGCAAAATTGAAATATTTTGACTTTTAAATTTATTGTTAATATCGTTTGATTTAATTGGTGAGAAAAATATATGTGAAAAATATAATATTTGAATATGTTAATTGAACAAAAATACAAGTAGTGGACCCAATTGCATAAAATACACTTTAGTGGATGAGTATTATAACTTGTAATCCCAAGATTCAATGTTGTGTTATGCATATATCCCTAGATGGAAGATGGGAGTGCAGAACCTTCTTATTACAGTCCATTGCTTTTGCTTTTTCTTTAGTAATTTGCCTGAAGATTATATAAATCATTTCAAATTGCATTGAGGCAAAAGGGACAATTTAGAAAATTTCAAAATTTAAATTCAATAGAGTATTGACAATTCATTTATCCCTAACAGATTTTAAAATTCTAAAAATTGCAAAAATGCAATATTTTGATTTTTAAATTTATTATTAATGTCGTTTGATTTGATTGGTGAGAAAAATACAATATTTGAATAAGTTAATTGAACAAAAATTCAAGTAATGGACTCAATTGCTTAAAATATACTTTAGTGGATGAATATTATAAATAACAATCCCACGTTTCAATGTTCTGTTAAGCATATATCCCTAGATAGGAGTGTAGAACCTTCTTGTTACAGTCCATTGCTTTTGCTTTTTCTTAAATAATTTGCCTTAAGATTATATAAAGCATTTTAAATTGCGTTGAGGAAAAGGAGACAATTCAGAATATTGTAAAATTTAAATTCAACAGAGAATTGACAATTCATTTCATAAAAGAGTCTTTTTGGATGAATATTATAAATAGCAATCTCAAGTTTCAAAGTTGTGTGAAGCATAATCCCTAGATGGGAGTGGGGAACCATCTTATTTGAGTCTATTGCTTTTCCTTTTTCTTAGGTAATTTGTCTGGAGACAAGAATTCTATAAATCATTTCAAATTCATTGGCAAAGGAGACAATTAAGAAATTGCAAATTATAATTCTGCAGATTATTGACATTTTATTTATCCCTAGCAGATTTTAAAATATTAAAAATTGCAAAAATGCAATATTTTGATTTTTAAATTTGTTGTTAATGTCGTTAGATTTGATTGGTGAGAAAAATGCAATATTTTAATAAGTTAATTGAACAAAAATACAAGTAATGGACTCAATTGCATAAAATGCACGTTAGTGGATGAATATTTTAAATAGCAATCCTAAGTTTCAATGTTGTGTTAAGTATATATCTCTAGATGGGAGTGCAGAACCTTCTGATTACAATGCATTGCTTTTGCTTTTTCTTAAGTAATTTGCCAGAAGATTATATAAATTATTTCAAATTGCGTTAAGGCAAAGTAGACAATTCAAAAAATTGCAAAATTTAAATTCAACAGAGTATTGACGATTCATTTATCTCTAGCAAATTGTAAATTTCCAAAAATTGAAAAAATGCAATATTTTGATTTTTAAATTTATTTTTAATGTCATTTGATTTGATTGGTGATAAAAATATAATATGTGAATATGTTAATTGAACAAAAATACAAGTAATGGACTCAATTACATAAAAGACAATTTAGTGGATGAATATTATAAATAGCAATCTCAAGATTCAAGGTTGTGTGAAGCATATATCCCTAGATGGGAGTGCGAAGCATCTTATTAGAGTCCATTGCTTTTCCTTTTTCTTAAGTAATTTGTCTGAGGACAAGAATTTTATAAATTATTTCAAATTGCATTAAGGCAAAGGAGACAATTAAGAAAATTTCAAAATTTAAATTGACAATTTATTTATCCCTAGCAGATTTTAATATTCTAAAAATTGCAAAAAATGCAATATTTTGATTTTTAGATTTATTGTTAATGTCTTTTGATTTAATTTCTGAGAAAAATATAAGATGTGAAAAATATAATATTTGAATATGTTAATTGAACAAAAATACAAGTAATGGACTTAATTGCATAAAAAACACATTAGTGGATGAATATTATATAAATAGCAATATGAAGTTCCAAGGTTGTGTGCAGCATATATCCGTGGATGGGAGTGCGAAACCATCTTATTAAAGTCCATTGCTTTTCCTTTTTCTTAAGGAATTTGTTTGAAGACAAGAATTCTATAAATCGTTTCAAATTGCATTGAGGCAAATGAGACAATTAAGAAAATTTCAAAATTTAAATTCAACAGATTGTTGACAATTTATTTATCCCTAGCAGATTTTAAAATTCTAAAAATTGCAAAAATGCAATATTTTGATATTGAAACTTGTTTTTAATGTCCTTTGATCTGATTGGTGACAAAAATACAATGTTTAAATATGTTAATTAAACAAAAATACAAATGATGGACTTAATTGTATAAAATACACTTTAGTGGATGAATATTATAAATTGCAATCCCAAGTTTCAATGTTGTGTTAAGCATATATCCTTAGATGGGAGTGTAGAAACTTCTTATTACAATCCATTTCTTTTGCTTTTTCTTAAGTAATTTGCCTTAAGATTATATAAATTAATTCAAATTGCGTTGAGGTTAAGGAGACAATTCAAAAAATTGCAAAATTTAAATTCAACAGATTATTGACAATTTATTTATCCCTAGTAGATTTTAAAATTTTAAAAATTGCAAAAATGCAATATTTTGATATTTAAATTTGTTATTAATGTCCTTTGATTTGATTGGTGACAAAAATATAATATTTGAATATGTTGATTGAACAAAAATACAAGTAATGGACTCAATTGCATAAAATACACTTTAGTGGATGAATATTATAAATTGCAATCCCAAGTTTCAATGTTGTGTTAAGTATATATCCCTAGATGGGAGTGCAGAACCTTCTTATTACAGTCTATTGCTTTTGCTTTTTCATAAGTAATTTGCCTGAAGATTATATAAATTATTTAAAATTGCGTTGAGGCAAAGGAGACAATTCAGAAAATTGCAAAATTTAAATTCAACAAAGTATTGACAATTCATTTATTCCTAATAGATTCTAAAATTATAAAAATTGTGAAATTGAGATATTTTGATTTTTAAATTTATTGTTAATATCGTTTGATTTCATTGGTGAGAAAAATATAATATTTGAATATGTTAATTAAACAAAAATACAAGTAATGGGCTCAATTGCATAAAAGACACTTTAATGGATGAATATTATAAATAACAATCTCAAATTTCAAGATTGTGTGAAGCATATATCCCTAAATGGGAGTGCGGAGGCATCTTATTAGAGTCCATTGCTTTTCCTTTTTCTTAAGTAATTTGTCTGAAGATAAGAATTTTATAAATCATTTCAAATTGCATTGAGGCAAAGGAGACAATTAAGAAAATTTCAAAATTTAAATTCAACAGATTATTGACAATTTATTTATCCCTAGCAGATTTTAAAATTCTAAAAATTGCAAAAATACAATATTTTGATTTTTAAATTTGTTGTTAATGTCCTTTGATTTGATTGGTGAGAAAAATACAATATTTGAATATGTTAATTGAACAAAAATACAAGTAATGGACTCAATGGCATAAAATTCACTTTAGTGGATGAATATTATAAATTGCAATCCCAAGTTTCAATGTTGTGTTAAGCATATATCCCAATATGTGAGCACAGAACCTTCTTATTACATTCCATTCCTTTTGATTTTCTTAAATAATTTGCCTGAAGATTATATAAATCAATTGAAATTACGTTGGGGCTAAGGAGACAATTCAGAAAATTGCAAAATTTAAATTTAACAGAGTATTAACAATTCATTTTTCCCTAGCAGATTTTAAAATTCTAAAAATTGCACAATCGAAATATTTTAATTTTTAAATTTATTGTTAATTTGGTTTGATTTCATTGGTGAGAAAAATATAATATGTGAAAAAAATAATATTTGAATTTGTTAATTGAGTAAAAATACATGTAATAGACTCAATTGCATAAAAGACTTTTAGTGGATGAATATTATAAATAGCAATTTCAAGTTTCAAGGTTGTGTGAAGCATATATCAGTAGATGGGAGTGCATAACCTTCTTATTACAATCCATTCCTTTTACTTTTTCTTAAGTAATTTGCTTGAAGATTATATAAATCATTTCAAATTGCGTAGAGGGAAAGGAGACAATTCAAAAAATTGTGAAATTTAACTTCAATAGAGTATTGACAACTCGTTTATCCCTAACAGATTTTAAAATTCTAAAATTGCAACATTGAAATATTTTGATTTTTAAATTAATTGTTAACTTTGTTTGATTTCATAGGTGAGAAAAATATAATATGTGAAAAATATAATATTTGAATATGTTAATTGAACAAAAATACAAGTAATAGTCTTAATTACATAAAAGACACTTTAGTGGATGAATATTATAAATAGCAATATCAAGTTTCAAGGTTGTGTGAAGTATATATCCCTATATCGCAGTGTAGAAGTATCTTATTAGAGTCCATTGCTTTTCTTTTTCTTAATTAATTTATCTGAAGACAAGAATTTTATAAATCATTTCAAATTGCATTAAGGCGAAGGAGACAATTAGGAAAATTTTGAAATTTAAATTCCATAGATTATTGACAATTTATTTATCCCTAGCAGATTTTAGTATTCTAAAAATTGCAAAAATGCAATATTTTGATTTTTAGATTTATTTTTAGTGTCGTTTGATTTAATTGGTGAGAAAAATATAATATGTGAAAAATATAATATTTGAATATGTTAATTGAACAAAAATACAAGTAATGGACTTAATTGCATAAAAGACACTTTAGTGGATGAATATTATAAATAACAGTCTCAAGTTTCAAGGTTGTGTGAAGTATATATCCCTAAATGAGAGTGCGGAAGCATCATATTAGAGTCCATTGCTTTTCCTTTTTCTTAAGTAATTTGTCTAAAGACAAGAATTCTATAAATTATTTCAAATTGCATTAAGGCAAAGGTGACATTTAACCCTAGTAGATTTTAAAATTCTAAAAATTGCAAAAATGCAATATTTTGATATTTAAACTTGTTGTTAATGTCGTTTGATTTGATTGGTGACAAAAATACAATATTTGAATATGTTAATTGAAGAAAAATACAAGTAATGGAATCAATTACACAAAATACACTTTAGTGGATGAATATTATAAATTGCAATCCCAAGTTTTGATGTTGTGTTCAGTATGTATCCCTAGATGGGAGTGTAGAACCTTCTTATTACAGTCCATTGCTTTTGCTTTGTCTTAAGTAATTTGCCTGAAAATTGTATAAATCATTTCAAATTGTGTTGAGGCAAAGGAGACAATTCTAAAAATTGCAAAATTTAAATTCTACATAGTACAGACAATTCATTTATCCCTAACAAATTTTAAAATTATAAAAATTGTAAAAATGCAATATTTTGAATTTTACAATTATTATTAATGTCATTTCATTTGATTAAAGACAAAAATACAATATTTGAATATGTTAGTTGAAAAAAAATACAAGTAATGGACTCAATTGCATAAAATACAATTTAGTAGATGAATATTATAAATAGCAATCCTAAGTTTCAATATTGTGTTAAGCATATATCCTTAGGTGGGAGGGCGTAACCATCTTATTAGAGCTCATTGTTTTTTCTTTTTCTTAAGTAATTTGTCAGAAGACAACAATTCTATAAATCATTTCTAATTGCATTGAGGCAAAGGAGACAATTAAGAAAATTTCAAAACTTAAATTCAACAGATTATTGACAATTTATTCATCCCTAGCAAATTTTAAATTTCTAAAAATTGCAAAAATAGAATATTTTGATTTTTGAATTTGCTGTTAATGTCATTTGAATTGATTGGTGAGAAAAATACAATATTTGAATATGTTAATTGACCAAAAATACAAGTAATAGACTCAATTGTATAAAATACACTTCAGTGGATGAATATTATAAATAAGCAATCCCAAGTTTCAATATTGTGTTAAGCATATATCCCTCGATGGGAGTGCAGAACCTTCTTATTACAGTCCATTGTTTTTGCTTTTTCATAAGTAATTTGCTTGAAGATTATATAAATTATTTAAAATTGTGTTGAGGTAAAGGAGACAATTCAGAAAATTGAAAAATTTAAATTCAACAGAGTATTGACAATTCATTTATCCCTAGTAGATTTTAAAATTCTAAAAATTGCAAAATCGAAATATTTTAATTTTTAAATTTATTGTTAATTTCATTTGATTTCATTGGTGAGAAAAATATAATATGACAAAAAAATAATATTTGAATATGTTAATTGAGCAAAAATACAAGTAATGGACTCAATTGCATAAAAGACACTTTAGTGGATAAATATTATAAATAGCAATCTCAAGTTTCAAGGTTGTGTGAAGCATATATCCCTAGATGGGAGTGTGGAACCATCTTATTAGAGTCTATTGTTTTTCCATTTGTTTAAGTAATTTGCCTGAAGACAAGAATTCTATAAATTATTTCAAATTGCAGATAATTTCTAAATTTAAATTCCATAGATTATTGACAATTTATTTATCCCTAGCAAATTTTAAAATTTTAAAAATTGCAAAAATGCAATAATTTGATTTTGAAATTTATTGTTAATGTCGTTTGATTTAATTGGTTAGAAAAATATAATATGTGAAAAATATAATATTTGAATATGTTAATTGAACAAAAATATAAGTAATGGACTGAATTGCATAAAAGATACTTTAGTGGATGAATATTATAAATAACAATCTCAAGTTTTAAGGTTGTGTGCAGCATAAATCCTTAGATGGGAGTGCAGAAGCATCTTATTAAAGTCCATTGCTTTTCCTTTTTCTTAAGTAATTTATCTAAAGATAAGAATTCTATAAATCATTTCAAATTGCATTGAGGTAAAGGAGACAATTAAGAAAATTTCAAAATTTAAATTCAACAGATTATTGATAATTTATTTAACCCTAATAGATTTTAAAATTCTAAAAATTTCAAAAATGCAATCTTTTGATATTTAAACTTGTTGTTAATGTCGTTTGATTTGATTGGTGACAAAAATACAATATTTGAATATGTTAATCGAACAAAAAACAACTAATGGAATCAATTGCACAAAATACACTTTAGTGGATGAATCTTATAAATTGTAATCCCAAGTTTTAATGTTGTGCTCAGCATGTATCCCTAGATGGCAGTGTAGAACCTTCTTATTATAGTCCATTGCTTTTACTTTGTCTTAAGTAATTTGCCTGAAAATTATATAAATCATTTCAAATTGTGTTGAGGCAAAGGAGACAATTCTGAAAATTGCAAAATTTAAATTCAACAGAGTATAAACAATTCATTTATCCTTAATAGATTTTAAAATTATAAAAATTGCAAAAATGCATTATTTTGATTTTTACATTTATTGTTAATGTCATTTCATTTGAATAGAGACAAAAATACAATATTTGAATATGTTAGTTGAACAAAAATACAAGTAATGGACTCAATTGCATAAAATACACTTTAGTAGATGAATATTATAAATAGCAATCCCAAGTTTCAATATTGTGTTAAGCATATATCCTTAGATGAGAGTGTGTAACCATCTTATTAGAGTTCATTACTTTTCCTTTTTCTTAAGTAATTTGTCTGAAGACAATATTTTTATAAATCATTTCTAATTGCATTGAGGCAAAGGAGACAATTAACAAAATTTCAAAACATAAATTCAACAGATTATTGATAATTTATCCATCTCTAGCAAATTTAAAATTCTAAAAATTGCAAAAATGTAATATTTTGATTTTCAAATTTATTGTTAATGTCGTTTGAATTGATTGGTGAGAAAAATACAATATTTGAATATGTTAATTGAATAAAAATACAAGTAATGGACTTAACTGCATAAAATTCACTTTAGTGGATGAATATTATAAATAGCAATCCCAAGTTTCAATATTATGTTAAGCATATATCTTTAGATGGGAGTGCGTAACCATCTTATTAGAGTTCATTGCTTTTCCTTTTTCTTAAGTAATTTGTCTGAAGGCAATAATTTTATAAATCATTTCTAATTGCATTGAGGCAAAGGAGACAATTAACAAAATTTCAAAACATAAATTCAACAGATTATTGATAATTTATCCATCTCTAGCAAATTTTCAAATTCTAAAAATTGCAAAAATGTAATATTTTGATTTTCAAATTTATTGTTAATGTCGTTTGAATTGATTGGTGAGAAAAATACAATATTTGAATATGTTAATTGAATAAAAATACAAGTAATGGACTTAACTGCATAAAATTCACTTTAGTGGATGAATATTATAAATAGCAATCTCAAGTTTCAATATTGTGTTAAGCATATATCTCTAAATGGGAGTGTGTAACCATCTTATTAGAGTTTATTGTTTTTCCTTTTCTTTTAGTAATTTGTCTCAAGACAAGAATTCTATAAATCATTTCAAATTGCATTGAGTCAAAGAAGACAATTAAGAAAATTTCAAAATTTAAATTGAACGGATTATTGACAATTTATTTATCCCTAATAGATTTTAAAATTCCAAAAATAGCAAAAATGCAATATTTTGATTTTGAAATTTATTGTTAATGTCGTTTGATTTAATTGGTGAGAAAAATATAATATTTGAAAAATGTAATATTTGAATATGTTAATTGAACAAAAATACAATTAAAGGACTCAATTGCATAAAAAACACATTAGTGGATGAATATTATAAATAGCAATCTCAAGTTTTAAGGTTGTGTGAAGCATATATCTCTAGATGAGAGTGTGGAACCATCATATTAATTCTCTTGCTTTTCCTTTTGCTTAAGTAATTTGTCTGAAGATTATATAAATCATTTCAAATTGTGTTAAGTGAAGGAGACAATTCAGAAAGTTGCAAAATTTAAACTCAACAGAGTATTAACAATTCATTTATCCCTAACAGATTTTAAAATTATAAAAATTGCAAAAATGCAATATTTTGATTTTCAAATTTATTGTTAATGTCATTTGCATTGATAGGTGAGAAAAAATACAATATTTGAATATGTTAATTGAACAAAAAAACAAGTAATGGACTCAATTGCATAACATACACTTTAGTGGATGAATATTATAAATTGGAATCCCAAGTTTCAATATTGTATTAAACATATATCTCTCGATGGGAGAAAGTAACCATCTTATTAGAGTGCATTGCTTTTCCTTTTTCTTTAGTAATTTGTCTAAAGACAAGAATTCCATAAATCATTTCTAATTGCATTGAGGCAAAGGAGATAATTAAGAAAATTTCAAAATTTAAATTCAATAGATTATTGGCAATTTATTTACCCCTAGCAAATTTTAAAATTCTAAAAATTGCAATAATAGAATATTTTGATTTTTGAATTTGTTGTTAATGTCGTTTGATTTAATTGGTGAGAAAAATACAATATTTGAATATGTTAATTGACCAAAAATACAAGTAATGGACTCAATTGCATAAAATACACTTTAGTGGATGAATATTATAAATAGTAATCCTAATTTTCAATGTTATGTTAAGCATATATCTCTAGATGAGAGTGCAAAACCTTCTTTTTACCGTCCATTACTTTTGCTTTTTCTTAAGTAATTTGCCAAAAGATTATATAAATCTTTTTGAATTGCGTTGAGACAAAGGAGACAATTCAGAAAATTGCAAAATTTAAATTCAACAGAGTATTGACAATTCATTTATCCCTAGTTGATTTTAAAATTCCAAAAATTGCAAAAATGCAATATTTTGATTTTGAAATTTATTATTAAGGTCGTTTCATTTAATTGGTGAGAAAAATATAATATGTGAAAAATATAATATTTGAATATGTTAATTGAACAAAAATACAAGTAATGGACTAAATTGCATAAAAAACACATTAGTGGATGAATATTATAAATAGCAATCTCAAGTTTCAAGGTTGTGTGGAGCATATATCCCTAGATGGGAGTGCGGAACCATGTTATTAGAGTCCATTGCTTTTTCTTTTGTTTTAGTAATTTGTCTGAAGACAAGAAATCTATAAATCATTTCAAATTGCATTGAGGCAAATGAGATAATTAAGAAAATTTCAAAATTTAAATTTCATAGATTATTGACAATTTATTTATCCCTAACAGATTTTAAAATTCTAAAAATTACAAAAATGCAATAATTTGATTTTTATATTTATTGTTAATGTCGTTTGATTTAATTGGTGAGAAAAATATAATATGTAAAAATATAATATTTGAATATGTTAATTGAACAAAAATATAAGCAATGGACTCAAGTGCATAAAAAACACATTAGTGGATGAATATTATAAATAGTAATCTCAAGTTTCAAGGTTGTGTGAAGCATATATCCCTAGATTGGAGTGCGAAACCATCTTATTAGAGTCCATTACTTTCCTTTTTTCTTAAGTAATTTGTCTGAAGACAAGAATTCTATAAATCATTTCAAATTGCATTGAGTCAAAGGAGACAATGAAGAAAAATTCAAAATTTAAATTCCATAGATTATTGACAATTTATTTATCCCTAGCAGATTTTAAAATTCTAAAAATTGCAAAAATGCAATAATTTGATTTTTAAATTTATTGTTAATGTCGTTTGATTTAATTGGTGAGAAAAATATAATATGTGAAAAATATAATATTTGAATATGTTAATTGAACAAAAATACAAGTAATGGACTCAATTACATAAAATACACTTTAGTGGATGAATATTATAAATAGCAATCCTAAGTTTCTATGTTGTATTAAGCACATATCCCAAGATAGATGAGAGTGCAGAACCTTCTTATTACAGTCCATTACTTTTTCTTTTTCTTAAATAATTTGCCTGAAGATTACATAAATCATTTCAAGTTGTGTTGAGGCAAAGGAGACAATTCAGAAAGTTGCAAAATTTAAATTCAACAGAGTATTGACAATTCATTTATCCCTAGCAGATTTTAAAATTCTAAAAATTGTAAAAATGCAATATTTTGATCTTTAAATTTATTGTTAATGTGGTTTGAATTGATTAGTGAGAAAAATACAATATTTGAATATGTTAATTCAATAAAAATACAAGTAATAGACTCAATTGCATAAAATACACATTAGTGGATGAAGATTATAAATAACAATCCCAAGTTTCAATGTTGTGTTAAGCATATATTCATAGATGAGAGTGCAGAATCTTCTTATTATAGTCCATTGCTTTTGCTTTGTCTTAAGTAATTTGCTAGAAGATTATATAAATCATTTCAAATTGTGTTGAGGCAAAAGAGACAATTCAGAAAGTTGCAAAATTTCAATTCAACAGAGTATTGACAATTCATTTATCTCTAACAGATTTTAAAATTCTAAAAATTGCAAAAATGCAATATTTTGATTTTTAAATTTATTGTTCATGTCGTTTGAATTTATTGGTGACAAAAATATAATATTTTAAAATGTTAATTGAATAAAAATACAAGTAATGAACTCAATTGCATAAAATACACCTTAGTGGATGAATATTATAAATAGTAATCCCTAGTTTCACTTGTTGCCATAAATATTGTGCCTGTTGTGGGCATACAAGCTATTTTCAAGATCTTTAAGTGTGAATGAGTTATTGCAACAAAAGGTGGAGCCTTGTTAGGAAGAAATGAAGAGACAGTCTCGTTATTGTGTAATTATCCCAAAAAAACCTGTATGAAATGCTAGTCTTCAAGAAAGACTACCTGTTGAATGAAATTCAATGCATTCCTAGTTCTAAGAGAGTATAGATGTGTTTATTGCCATGAATATAGAGCTTGTTGTAGGCACACAAGCAATTTTCAAGATCATTAAGTGTGAAGGAGTTATTGCAACAAAAGGTGGAGCCTTCTTAGGAAGAAGGGAAGAGACAGTCTCGTTACTGTGTAATTATACCAAAATACTTGTAAGAAATGCTAATCTTCAACAAAGACTCCTTGTTGAATTGAATTCAACGCATTCTTAGTTCCCAAGAGAGTGTAGATTTGCTTGTTGCCATGAATATAGTGCCTTTTGTTGGCACACAAACTATTTTCAAAATCATTAAGTGTGACTAAGTTATTGCAACAAAAGGTGGAGCCTTGTTAGGAAGAAATGATGAGACGGTCTCATTATTCAGTAAATATACCAAAAATACTAGTGTGAAATGCTAGTCTTCCACAAAGACTCCTTGTTGAATGAAATTGAATGTATTCAAGGTTCCAAGAGAGTGTAGATGTGCTTGTTGCCATAAATATTGTGCCTGTTGTGGGCACATAAGCTATTTTCAAGATCTTTAAGTGTGAATGAGTTATTACAACAAAAGGTGGAGCCTTATTAGGAAGAAATGAAGAGCCAATCTCGTTATTGTGTAATTATCCCAAGAAAACCTGTATGAAATGCTAGTCTTTAAGAAAGACTACCTGTTGAATGAAATTCAATGCATTCTTAGTTCCAAGAGAGTATAGATGTGTTTATTGCCATGAATATAGAGCTTGTTGTAGGCATACAAGCAATTTTCAAGATCATTAAGTGTGAAGGAGTTATTGCAAGAAAAGGTGGAGCCTTCTTAGGAAGAAGGGAAGAGACGGTCTCGTTATTGTGTAATTATACCAAAAATACTTGTAAGAAATGCTAGTCTTCAACAAAGACTCCTTGTTGAATTGAATTCAATGCATTCCTAGTTCCCAAGAGAGTGTAGATTTGCTTGTTGCCATGAATATAGTGCCTTTTGTTGGCACACAAACTATTTTCAAAATCATTAAGTGTGGCTGAGTTATTGCAACAAAAGGTGGAGCCTTGTTAGGAAGAAATGATGAGACGGTCTCATTATTCAGTAAATATACCAAAAATACTAGTGTGAAATGCTAGTCTTCTATAAAGACTCCTTGTTGAATGAAATTGAACGTATTCAAGGTTCCAAGAGAGTGTAGATGTGTTTGTTGCCATGAATATTGTGCCTGTTGTGGGCACATAAGCTATTTTCAAGATCTTTAAGTGTGAATGAGTTATTGCAACAAAAGGTGGAGCCTTGTTAGGAAGAAATGATGAGATGGTCTCATTATTCAGTAAATATACCAAAAATACTAGTGTGAAATGCTAGTCTTCCATAAAGACTCCTTGTTGAATGAAATTGAACGTATTCAAGGTTCCATGAGAGTGTAGATGTGTTTGTTGCCATGAATATTGTGCCTGTTGTGGGCACACAAGCTATTTTCAAGATCTTTAAGTGTGAATGAGTTATTGCAACAAAAGGTGGAGCCTTGTTAGGAAGAAATGAAGAGACAGTCTCGTTATTGAGTAATTATACCAAAATACTTGTATGAAATGCTAGTCTTCAAGAAAGACTACCTGTTGAATGAAATTCAATGCATTCCTAGTTCCAAGGGAGTATAGATGTGTTTGTTGCCATGAATATAGAGCTTGTTGTGGGCACACAAGCAATTTTCAAGATAATTAAGTGTGAAGGAGTTATTATAACAAAAGGTGGAGCCTTCTTAGGAAGAAGGGAAGAGACGGTCTCGTTATTGTGTAATTATACCAAAAAGACTTGTAAGAAATGCTAGCCTTCAACAAACACTCCTTGTTGAATGAAATTGAACTCATTCCTAGTTCCTAAGGGTTTGTAGATGTGCTTGTTGCGATGAATATAGTGCCTTTTGCAGGCATTCAAGCTATTTCAAAATTATGAAGTGTGAATGAGTTATTGCAACAAAAGTTGGAGGCTTGTTAGGAAGAAATGAAGAGACTGTCTCATTATTTAGTAATTATACTAAAAATGCTTATAAGAAATGCTAGTCATCATGAAAGATAATGAGAACTGTAGAGATGATGGGTGGAAGGCTCTAATGGATGCAAGAGGTCCATTGCACATTCCAGATGGCCAAGTAACACGAGCTTGAGTTTCAATGGATGCAAGAGGTCCATTGCACATTCTGGATGGCCCAATAACACGAGCTAGGGCTTCAATCAATGCAAAAGGTCTATTGCACATTCTAAAGGGCCCAATAACACAGGCTAGAGCCACCAAGACGAAAGAAACACTAAATGGGCTGATTAAGGACATTCAGGCCAACCAAGCTTCAAATGGTGCGAATTCAAACTTGAAAGAGAGTCCAGGCCTTATTAATATCATTGGAATACTTAAAGAGTTAGGACTAAGTAATAGTAGTCACTCCTAATTAATAGTTTATTGACTATGTAAGAATTCAACCCTAGATAGGAATTCCTCTTAAATAAGGATTATTCCTAAGTAGAAATTTATGCCTCTTGTAAGCTTTGGAAGATCAGACAATTTATCAGATAACTTTGAGTGAAATAGAATGCAAGGGTTTTTCTCCCTCGGTTCTTTTGAGAACTAAAGAACTTATCATGAGGTATTTCTTCTTGTAATGTTCTAATCAACTTATCACTCCCAATTTCTTTCTTTTTTGAAGTGTGGTGTCCATATCCTTATTAAATACCCTAGGTTCATGTTCCTTCGAATGTTAGGTCTAGGGTTTGGGTTATTAAACTCTGATTTAGCTTTCGTGGTTGTTCTATGATTCCTTGTGTGTGTTGGCTCCCTAAATCACGTCTTTCTAGGGTTTTTCACATCAAAAGAATCCTTGTTTAATGAAATTCAACGTATTCCTAGTTCCAAGGAGTATAGATGTGTTTGTTCCCATGAATATAGAGCTTGTTGTGGGCATGCAAGCAATTTTCAAGATCATTAAGTGTGAAGGAGTTATTGCAACAAAAGGTGGAGCCTTCTTAGGAAGAAGGGAAGAGACGGTCTTGTTATTGTGTAATTATACCAAAAATAATTGTAAGAAATGTTCGTCTTCAACAAAGACTCCTTTTTGAATGAAATTCAATGCATTCTAGGCTCTAAGGGAGTGTAGATGTGTTTGTTGCCATGAATATTGTGCCTATTATGGGCACACATGTTATTTCAAGTTCATTTAGTGTGAATGAGTTATTGCAACAAAAGGTCGAGCCTTGTTAGGAAGAAATGAAGAGACATTCTCGTTATCGAGTAATTATACCGAAAATGCTTCTAAGAAATACTTGTCATCATCAAAGACTCCTTGTTTAATGAAATTCAATGCATTCCTAGTTCCAAGGGAGTATAGATGTGTTTGTTGCCATGAATATAGAGCTTATTGTGGGCACACAAGCGATTTTCAAGATCTTTAAGTGTGAATGAGTTATTGCACCAAAAGGTGGAGCCTTCTTAGGAAGAAGGGAGAAGACAGTCTCGTTATTGTGTAATTATACCAAAAATACCTATAAGAAATGTTAGTCTTCAACAAAGACTCCTTGTTGAATGAAATTGAACTCATTCTTAGTTCCTAAAGGTCTATAGATGTACTTGTTGCGATGAATATAGTGCTTTTTGAGGGCATTCATGCTATTTTTAAGATCATTAAGTGTGAATGAGTAATTACAACAAAAGGTGGAGCCTTCTTAGGGAGAAATGAAGAGANTGTTATTGAGTAATTATACCAAAATACTTGTATGAAATGCTAGTCTTCAAGAAAGACACCTGTTGAATGAAATTCAACTGCTATGTACCTAGTTCCTAAGGGAGTATAGATGTGTTTGTTGCCATGATATATAGAGCTATTTGTGGGCACACAAGCAATTTCCAAAGATAATTAAGTGTGAAGGAAGTATTATAACAAAAAGGTGGAGGTCAGCACTTATTAGGAAGAAGGGAAAGAGACGTAGAGGTCCGTTATAGTTGTATTATACCAAAAAGACTTGTAAGAAATGCTAGCCTTCACACAAAGCACTCCTTGTTGAATGAAAATTGAACTCATTCTTAGTTCCTAGGGTTTGTAGATGTTGCTTGATTGCCGGATGAATATAGTGCCTTTTGCAAGGCATTCAAGCTATTTCAAAATTATGAAGTGTGAATGAGTTATTGCAACAAAAGTTGGAGGCTTGTTAGGAAGAAATGAAGAGACTGTCTCATTATTTAGTAATTATACTAAAATGCTTATAAGAAATGCTAGTCATCGTGAAAGATAATGAGAACTGTAGAGATGATGGGTGGAAGGCTCTAATGGATGCAAGAGGTCCATTGCACATTCCAGATGGGCCAAGTAACACGAGCTTGAGTTTCAATGGATGCAAGAGGTCCATTGCACATTCGGATGGCCCAATAACACGAGCTAGGGCTTCAATCAATGCAAAAGGTCTATTGCACATTCTAAGGGCCCAATAACACAGGCTAGAGCCACCAAGACGAAAGAAACACTAAATGGGCTGATTAAGGACATTCAGGCCAACCAAGCTTCAAATGGTGCGAATTCAAACTTGAAAGAGAGTCCAGGCCTTATTAATATCATTGGAATACTTAAAGAGTTAGGACTAAGTAATAGTAGTCACTCCTAATTAATAGTTTATTGACTATGTAAGAATTCAACCCTAGATAGGAATTCCTCTTAAATAAGGATTATTCCTAAGTAGAAATTTATGCCTCTTGTAAGCTTTGGAAGATCAGACAATTTATCAGATAACTTTGAGTGAAATAGAATGCAAGGGTTTTCTCCCTCGGTTCTTTTGAGAACTAAAGAACTTATCATGAGGTATTTCTTCTTGTAATGTTCTAATCAACTTATCACTCCCAATTTCTTTCTTTTTGAAGTGTGGTGTCCATATCCTTATTAAATACCCTAGGTTCATGTTCCTTCGAATGTTAGGTCTAGGGTTTGGGTTATTAAACTCTGATTTAGCTTTCGTGGTTGTTCTATGATTCCTTGTGTGTGTTGGCTCCCTAAATCACGTCTTTCTAGGTTTTTCACATCAAAAGAATCCTTGTTTAATGAAATTCAACGTATTCCTAGTTCCAAGGGAGTATAGATGTGTTTGTTCCCATGAATATAGAGCTTGTTGTGGCATGCAAGCAATTTTCAAGATCATTAAGTGTGAAGGAGTTATTGCAACAAAAGGTGGAGCCTTCTTAGGAAGAAGGGAAGAGACGGTCTTGTTATTGTGTAATTATACCAAAAATAATTGTAAGAAATGTTCGTCTTCAACAAAGACTCCTTTTTGAATGAAATTCAATGCATTCTAGGCTCTAAGGGAGTGTAGATGTGTTTGTTGCCATGAATATTGTGCCTATTATGGGCCACACATGTTATTTTCAAGTTCATTTAGTGTGAATGAGTTATTGCAACAAAAGGTCGAGCCTTGTTAGGAAGAAATGAAGAGACATTCTCGTTATTGAGTAATTATACCGAAAATGCTTGTAAGAAATACTTGTCATCATCAAAGACTCCTTGTTTAATGAAATTCAATGCATTCCTAGTTCCAAGGGAGTATAGATGTGTTTGTTGCCATGAATATAGAGCTTATGTGGGCACACAAGCGATTTTCAAGATCTTTAAGTGTGAATGAGTTATTGCACCAAAAGGTGGAGCCTTCTTAGGAAGAAGGGAGAAGACAGTCTCGTTATTGTGTAATTATACCAAAAATACCTATAAGAAATGTTAGTCTTCAACAAAGACTCCTTGTTGAATGAAATTGAACTCATTCTTAGTTCCTAAAGGTCTATAGATGTACTTGTTGCGATGAATATAGTGCTTTTTGAGGGCATTCATGCTATTTTTAAGATCATTAAGTGTGAATGAGTTATTACAACAAAAGGTGGAGCCTTCTTAGGGAGAAATGAAGAGACAGTCTCATTATTTAGTAATTATACCGGAAATGCTTGTAAGAAAAGCTAGTTATCATTAAAGACTTCTTGTTTAATGAAATTGATAGGATTCCTAGTTCTAAGCAAGTATAGTTGTGTTTGTTGCCATGAATATAGTGTGAGTTGTGGGCACACAAGCAATTTTCAAGATCATTAAGTGTGAATGAGTTATTGCAACAAAAGGTGTTGCCTTCTTAGGAAGAAATGAAGAGACGCTCGCATTATTCAATAATTATACCGAAAATGCTTGTAAGAAATGCTAGTCTTCAACAAAGACTCCTTGTTGAATGAAATTCAATGCATTCCAGGTTCCAAGGTAGTGTAGATGTGTTTGTTGTTATGAATATTGTGCCTGTTATGGGCACACATGCTATTTTCAAGTTCATTCAGTATGAATGAGTTATTACAACAAAAGGTGGAGCCTTGTTAGGAAGAAATGAAGAGACAGTCTTGTTATTGAGTAATTTTACCAAAAATGTTTGTAAGAAATACTAGTAATCATCAAAGACTCCTTGTTGAATGAAATTCAACGCATTCCTAGTTCCAAGGGAGTATAGATGTGTTTATTGCCATGAATATAAAGCTTGTTGTGGGCACACAAGCAATTTTCAAGATGATTAAACGTGAATGAGCTATTTCAACAAAAGTTGGAGCCTTCTTAGGAAGAAGGGAAGAGATGGTCTCGTTATTGTGTAATTATACCAAAAATACTTGTAAGAAATGTTCGTCTTCAACAAAGACTCCTTGTTGAATGAAATTGAACTCATTCCTAGTTCTTAAGGGTTTGTAGATGTGCTTGTTGTGATGACAATAGTGCCTTTTGTGGGCATTCAGATTATTTTCAAGATCATTAAGTGTAAATGAGTTATTGGAAGAAAAGGTGGAGCCATCTTAGGGAGAAATGAAGAGATGGCCTCATTATTTAGTAATTGTACCAAAAATGCTTGTAAGACTTCTGGTTTAATGAAATTGATACGATTCCAAATTCTAAGACAGTATAGATGTGTTTGTTGCCATGAATATAGTGCGTGTTGAGGGCACACAAGCTATTTTCAAGATCTTTAAGTGTGAATGAGTTATTGCACCAAAAGGTGGAGCCTTCTTAGAAAGAAGGGAGAAGACGGTCTCGTTATTGTGTAATTATACCAAAAATACCTGTAAGAAATGCTAGTCTTCAACAAAGACTCTTTGCTAAATGAAATTGAACTCATTCCTAGTTCCTAAGGGTTTATAGATGTACTTGTTGCAATGAATATAGCGCTTTTTGAGGGCATTCACGCTATTTTCAAGATCATTAAGCGTGAATGAGTTATTGAAACAAAAGGTGGATCCTTCTTAGGAAGAAATGAAGAGTCGGTCACATTTTTCAGTAATTATACCAAAAATACTTGTAAGAAATGATAGTCTTCAACAAAGACTCCTTGTCGAAAGAAATTCAATGCATTGCAGGTCCTAAGGGAGTGTAGATGTGTTCATTGCCAACAATATTGTCCCTGTTGTGGGCACACAAGCTATTTTCAAGTTTATTAAGTGTGAATGAGTTATTGCAACAAAAGCTGGAGCCTTCTTAGGAAGAAATGAAGAGACAGTCTCATTATTGAGTAATTATACTGAAAATACTTGTAAGAAATGCTACTCTTCAACAAAGACTCCTTGTTTAATGAAATTCAATGCATTCTAGATTTCGAGGTAGTGTAGATTTGTTTGTTGCCATGAATATTGTGCCTGTTATGGGCACACATGCTATTTTCAAGTTCATTCAGTATGAATGAGTTATTGCAACAAAAGGTGGAGCCTTGTTAGGAAGAAATGAAGAGACGGTCTTGTTATTGAGTAATTTTACCAAAAATGCTTGTAAGAAATGCTATTCATCATCAAAGACTCCTTGTTTAATGAAATTTAACACATTCCTAGTTCCAAGGGAGTATAGATGTGTTTGTTGCTATGAATATAGAGCTTGTTGTGGGCACACAAGCAATTTTCAAGATCATTAAGTGTGAAGGAGTTATTGTAACAAAAGGTGGAGTCTTCTTAGGAAGAAGGGAAGAGACAGTCTCATTATTGTGTAATTATAACAAAAATACTTTAAGAAATGCTAGTCTTCAGAAAAGACTCCTTGTTGAATGAAATTAAACTCATTCCTAGTTCCTAAGGGTTTGTAGATGTGCTTGTTGCAATGAATATAGTGCCTTTTGCGGGCATTCAAGCTATTTTCAAGATCATTAAATGTGAATGAGTTATTGTAACAAAAGGTGGAGCCTTCTTAGGGAGAAATGAAGAGATGGCCTCATTATTTAGTAATTGTACCCAAAATGCTTGTAAGACTTATTGTTTAATGAAATTGATAGGATTCCTAGTTCTAAGAGAGTATAGATGTATTTGTTGCCATGAATATAGTGCGTGTTGTGGGCACACAAGCTATTTTCAAGATCATTAAGTGTGAATGAGTTATTGTAACAAAAGGTAGAGCCTTCTTAGGAAGAAATGAAGAGTTGGTCACATTATTCAATAATTATACCAAAAGTACTTGTAAGAAATGCTAGTCTTCAACAAAGACTCCTTGTTAAATGAAATTCAATGCAGTCCATGTTCCAAGGGAGTGTGGATGCGTTTGTTGCCATGAATATTGTGCCTGTTGTGGGCACACATGCTATTTTCAAGTTCATTCAGTGTGAATGAGTTATTGTAACAAAAGGTGGAGCCTTATTAGGAAGAAATGAAGAGACGGTCTCATTATTGAGTAATTATACCGAAAATGCTTGTAAGAAATACTAGTCATCATCAAAGACTCCTTATATAATGAAATTCAATGCATTCCTAGTTCCAAGGGAGTATAAATGTGTGTTGTTCCCACAGCCTTGTATGGGTTGTAATTGTTGTCAACCAGATTTAAGTGTGCAAGCAGAAGTGGCTCATTCAAGCATTCAAGGGATGAGTTTTCAGTAGAAAGAAAAGAGCAAGAAAAATAAATTAAGGAGGATAATGCTGAATTTTGTATGGAACAGTAATATGAAGCTACATGGAGGGGCAAGAAAGGAAATTCGCTGCAGCTCCAATAAACCCTACTAGGGTTTGCATAGAAGGGAGTAGATAAACAGGAAGAGCATCCCAACAGACATATGACCTGCAAGCAAACCAGAAACACGACCTGCAAGCAAACCAGAAACGCACAACCAGCAAGAGGAGAAATAAGAAACAGACCACCCGGAAGAGAAGACAGCAGACCTGGTATCTGCGAGACCACCTGGAAGAGAAGACAGCAGACCTGGTATCCGTGAGACCACCCGGAAGAGAAGACAGCAGACCTGGTATCCGTGAGACCACCCGGAAGAGAAGACAGCAGACCAGAAGTGTGAGGCAGGCCGAGAGACGTGAACCAGAAAAACCAGTAGCGTGAGGCAGGCCAAGAGACATGAAACGGCAGACCAGAAACGTGAGACCAGAACGTGCAACGGCGTGACTGATCAGAAGCGTGGGGCAGGCCGTGAGATGTGAAACAGCAGACCAGAAGCATGAGTGCAAGCTGTGAAACCGTGAGACGGTGAAAGCAGGAGTTGTGTGAAACAACCTAGAGAAGGAATTCAGTGAAGCATTGGAAAGAACTCAATGTATTTCCAGATTTCTTCAAGAGAGGTTAGAGAGTGTTGTGGTGGACTTCTAAGCGGCAGTGAAGTAGCCTATTCAATTCAACAGAGGCAAGACAAGCTAGAAGAAGGGTAGACATAGTAAGTGACACTCTTTGTATTGTACTTGCTTTGTATTTGCAATAGTGAAAGGAATAGAGGATTAAGACATCCATTGTAACTACATTGTGAACATCGGGAGTACCACACTGGTATTCTCAAGTATAGTGGATTGTCTCAATAGAGGAAGAGTCTCTACCACCATGGACGTACGTCACATTGACGGAACCACGTAAATCTCTTGTGTCCTTACTTTAATTTACATTCTGTGTTTTGAATTGAGTTGTGAATGCAGCTAAAGTATCGTCGAACCCATAACCTAAAGAAGACCTAATCAAGAACATCTGATCTGTCTAATAGGCAAGGTGTCTAAAAGGTGACTTTAGGGACTATTGTGATTAGTAGGTAACAATAGATCTACCTTAGTCAAATCTGAGAAAGAGTTTGCTTTTAAGAAGAGGTTGAAGTTGTTCACATACCTGCATATTGACGAGAGCAAAAGTATTAAAGAAGTAGAATACTTTGGCTTAAGTTATCAGAGTTTTAAGGGGTGTGATACTGATTCACCCCCCCTTTCAGTATCACAGACTAGTAGATCCTAGGGTGAAGTTGGGAACTTCAATGTGTTTGTTCCCATAAATATAGAGCTTGTTGTGGGCACACAAGCAATTTTCAAGATCATTAAGTGTGAATGAGTTATTGCAACAAAAGGTGGAGCCTTTTTAGGAAGAAGGGAAAAGATGGCCTCATTATTGTGTAATTATACCAAAAATACCTGTAAGAAATGGTAGTCTTTAACAAAGACTCCTTGCTGAATGAAATTGAACTCATTCCTAGTTCCTAAGGGTCTATAGATGTTCTTGTTGCGATGAATATAGTGCCTTTTGCTGGCATTCACGCTATTTTCAAGATCATTAAGTGTGAATGAGTTATTGTAACAAAAGGTGGAGCCTTCTTAGGGAGAAATGAAGAGACAGTCTCATTATTTAGAAATTGTACCGAAAATGCTTGTAAGAAAAGCTAGTCATCATCAAAGACTTCTTGTTTAATGAAATTGATAGGATTCCTAGTTCTAAGGGAGTATAGATGTGTTTGTTGCCATAAATATAGTGTGAGTTGTGGGCACACAAGCTATTTTCAAGATCATTAAGTGTGAATGAGTTATTGCAACAAAAGGTGGAGCCTTCTTAGGGAGAAATGAAGAGACAGTCTCATTATTTAGAAATTGTACCGAAAATGCTTGTAAGAAAAGTTAGTCATCATCAAAGACTTCTTGTTTAATGAAATTGATAGGATTCCTAGTTCTAAGGGAGTATAGATGTGTTTGTTGCCATGAATATAGTGTGAGTTGTGGGCACACAAGCTATTTTCAAGATCATTAAGTGTTAATGAGTTATTGCAACAAAAGGTGGAGCCTTCATAGGGAGAAATGAAGAGACAGTCTCATTATTTAGAAATTGTACCAAAAATGCTTGTAAGAAAAGCTAGTCATCATCAAAGACTTATTGTTTAATGAAATTGGTAGGATTCCTAGTTTTAAGGGGGTATAGAAGCATTTGTAGCCATGAATATAGTCCTTGGTGGTTGCACACAAGATATTTTCATGATCACTAAGTGTGAATGAGTTATTGCAATAGAAGTTGGAGCTTTCTTAAGAAGAAAAGAAGAGATGGTCTCATTATTCAGTAATTATACCAAAAATACTTGTAAGAAATGATAGTCTTAAACAAAGACTCCTTGTTGAAAGAAATTCAACAGATTACAGGTCCCAAAGGAGTGTAGATGTGTTCATTGCCAACAATATTGTCCCTGTTGTGGGTACACAAGCTATTTTCAAGTTTATTAAGTGTGAATGAGTTACTACAACAAAAGGTGGAGCCTAGTTAGGAAGAAATAAAGAGACGGTCTCATTATTGAGTAATTATATCGAAAATATTTGTAAGAAATGCTAGTCTTCAACAAAGACTCCTTGTTGAATGAAATTCAACGCATTCCTAGTTCCAAGGGAGTGTAGATGAGTTTGGTGCCAAGAATATTGTGCCTGTTGTGGGCACACAAGATACTTTCAAGATCATTAAATGTGAATGAGTTATTGCAATAAAAGGTGGAGCCTTCGTAAGAAGAAATGAAAAGACAGTCTCATTATTCAGTAATTATATTGAAAATACTTGTAACAAATGCTAATCCTCAACAAATACTCCTTGTTGAATTGAATTCAACCCATTCCTAGTTCCCAAGGGAGTGTAGATGTGCCTATTGCCATGAATATAGTACCTTCTGTTAGTTGACATGCTATTTTCAAGATCATTAAGTGTGAATAGTTATTGCAACAAAAGGTGGAGCTTTCTTAGGAAGAAATGAAGAAACACTCACATTATTCAATAATTATACCAAAAATACTTGTAAGAAATACTAGTCTTCAACAAAGACTCCTTGTTGAATGAAATTTAATGCATTCCAGGTTCCAAGGTAGTGTAGATGTGTTTGTTGTCATGAATATTGTGCCTGTTATGGGTACACATGCTATTTTCAAGTTCATTCAGTATGAATGAGTTATTGCAACAAAAGGTGGAGCCTTGTTAGGAAGAAATGAAGAGACAGTCTTGTTATTGAGTAATTTTACCAAAAATGCTTGTAAGAAATACTAGTCATCATCAAAGACTCATAGTTCTAACAAAATTCAACGAATTCCTAGTTCCAAGGGAGTATAGATGTGTTTGTTTCCATGAATATAGTGCCTGTTGTGGGCACACAAGCTATTTTCAAGTTCATTAAGTGTGAATGAGTTTTTGCAACAATGGGTGCAGCCTTTTTAGGAAGAAATGAAGAGACAGTCTCATTATTCAATAAATATACCAAAAAATCTTGTAAGCAATGCTAGTCTTCAACAAAGACTTCTTGTTGAATAAATTCAACCCATTCCTAGTTCCCAAAGGAGTGTAGATGTGCTTGTTGCCATGGATATAGTGCATTTTGTAGGCACACAAGCTATTTTCAAGATTATTAAGTGTGAATGAGTTATTGCGACAAAAGGTGGAGCCTAGTTAGGTAGAAATAAAGAGATGATCTCGTTATTGAGTAATTACACCAAAAATACTTGTTAGAAATGCTAGTCTTCAACAAAGACTCCTTGTTGAATGAAATTCAACGCATTGCTAGTTCCAAGGGAGTGTAGATGAGTTTGTTGCCAGGAATATTGTGCCTGTTGTGGCCACGCAAGATACTTTCAAGATCATTAAGTGTGAATGAGTTATTGCAACAAAAGGTGGAGCCTTCAAAGGAAAAAATGAAAAGACGGTCTCATTATTTAGTAATTATATCCAAAATACTTGTAAGAAATGCTAATCTTTAACAGAGACTCTTTGTTGAATTGAATTCAACCCATTCTTAGTTCCCAGAGGAGTGTAGATGTGCCTATTGCCATGAATATGGTGCCTTTAGTAGGCTGACAAGCTATTTTTAGGATCACTAAGTGTGAAATGAAGAGACAGTCGCATTATTCAGCAATTATACTGAAAATACTTGTAAGAAATTCTAGTCTTTAACAATAACTCCTTGTTGAATGAAATTCAATGCATTCTTAGTTGCAAGGGATTATAGATGTGTTTGTTTCCGTGAATATAGTCCCTTCTATAGGCACACAAGATATTTTCAAGATCATTAAGTGTGGATGAGTTATTGTAACAAAAGGTGAAGCCTTGTTAGGAAGAAATGAAGAGACAGTCACGTTACTAAGTAATTATATCGAAAATACTTGTAAAAAAAGCTAGTCTTCAAGAAAGAATCCTTGTTGAATGAAATTTAATGCATTCCTAGTTCCCAAAGGTGTGTAGATGTGCTTGTTGCGATGAATATAGTGCCTTTTGTGGGCATTCAAGCTATTTTCATGATCATTAACTTTGAATGAGTTATTGCAGCAAAAGGTGGAGCCTTGTATGGAAGAAGTGAAGAGACAGTCTCATTATTTAGTAATTGTACCAAAAATGATTGTAAGAAAAGCTAGTCATCATCAAAGATTTCTTATTTAATGAAATTGACAGGATTCCTAGTTCCAAGGAATTATAGATGCATTTGTAGCCAGGAATATAGTGCCTGTTGGTGGCACACGAGCTATTTTCAAGATCATTAAGTCTGAATGAGTTAGTGCAACGGAAGGTGGAGCCTTTTTAGGAAGAAAAGATGAGATGGCCTCATTATTCAATAATTATACCGAAAATAGTTATAAGAAATGCTAATCTTCAACAAAGACTCCTTATTGAACGAAATTAAATGCATTCCAAGTTCCAAGGCAATGTAGATGTGTTGCCAAGAATATTGTGCCTATTGTTAGCACACAAGTTATTTTCAAGTTCATTAAGTATGAATGAGTTATAGCAACAAAAGTTGGAGCCTTGTAGGTAGAAATGAAGAGACAGTCTCATTATTCAATAATTATGCCGAAAATACTTGTAAGAAATGCTAGTCTTCAACAAAGACTCCATGTTGAATTGAATTCAACACATTCCTAGTTCCCAATGGAGTGTAGATGTGCTTATTGCCATGAATATAGTCCCTATTGTTGGCACATAAGCTATTTTCGAGATCATTAAGTGTGAATGAGTTATTGCAATAAAGGGTTGAGCCTTCTTAGGAAGAAATGAAGAGACGGTCTTATTATTTTGTAAATATACTGAAAATACTTGTTAGAAAAGCTAGTCTTTAACCAAAACTCGTTGTTGAATTGAATTCAACGCATTCCTAGTTCCTAAGGGAGTGTAGATGTGCTTGTTGCCATGAATATTATGCCTTTTGTAAGCACACAAGCTATTTTGAAGATCATTAAGTGTGAATGAGTATTGCAACAAAAAGTGGAGCCTTGTTAGGAAGAAATGAAGAGACAATCTTGTTATTCAGTAATTATACTGAACATAAGTGTAAGAAATTCTAGTCTTCAACAAAAACTCCTTGTTGAATGAAATTCAATGCATTCAAGGTTCCAAGGGAGGGTAGATGTGTATGTTGCCAAGAATATTGTGCCTTTTGTTAGCACATAAGCTACTTTCAAGCTCCTTAAGTGTGAATGAGTTATTGCAACAAAAGGTGGAGTCTCCTTTCAAAGAAATGAAGAGACGGTCTCATTTTTCAGTAATTATACCAAAAATACTTGTAAGAAATGCTAGTCTTCAACAAAGACTTCTTGTTGAATTGAATTCAACGGATTCCTAGTTCCCATTAGAGTGTAGATGTGCTTGTTGCCATGAATATAGTGGCTTGTGTGGGCACACAAGCAATTTTCAAGATCATTAAGTGTGAATGAGTAATTGAAACAAAGGGTGGAGCCTTCTTAGGAAGAAATGAAGAGATAGTCTCATTATGCAGAAAATATACCGAAAATACTTGTAAGAAATGCCAGACTTCAATAAAGACTTATTGTTGAATTGAATTCAACTCTTTCCTAGTTCTAGAGGGAGTGTAGATGTGCTTGTTGCCATAAATATAGTGCCATTTGAGGGCACACAAGTTGTTTAAAAAATCATTAAGTGTGAATGAGTCATTGCAATAGAAGGTGGAGACTTTTTGGGAGGAAATGATGTGATGGTCTCGTTATTGAGTAATTAAACCTAAAATACTTGCAAAAAATGGTAGTCTTCAACAAAGACTCCTTGTTGAATGAAATTTAACACATTCCTTATTCCTAAGGGTGCATAGATGTGCTTGTTGTGATGAATATAGGGCCTTTTGAGGGCATTCAAGATATTTTTAGGATCATTAAGTGTGAATGAGTCATTGGAACAGAAGGTGGAGCCTTCTTGGGAAAAAATGAAGAGACAGTCTCATTATTTAGTAATTATTCCGAAAATACTTGTAAGAAATGCTAGTTTTCAACAAAGGCTCCTTGTTGAAAGAAATTCAATGCATTCCAGGTTCCAAGGGATAGTATATGTGTTTGTTGCCAAGAATATTGTGCCAGTCGTGGGCACACAAGCTATTTTCATGTTCATTAAGTGTGAATGAGTTATTGCAACAAAAGCTGGAACCTTCTTAGGAAGAAATGAGGAGCAGGTCTCATTATTCAGTAGTTCTACAAAAAATACTAGGAAGAAATGCTAGTCTTCAACAAAGACTCCTTGTTGAATTGAATTCAATGCATTCCTAGTTCCTAATGAAGAGACAGTCTACTTATTCAGTATTTATACCAAAAATACTTGTAAGAAGTGCTAGTCTTCAACAAAGACTCCTTGTTGAAAGAAATTCAATGCATTCCTAGTTCTCAAGGGTGTGTAGAGGTGCTTGTTGCCATGAATGTACTGCTTTTTGTCAACAATCATGCTATTTTCAAGATCATTACATGTGAAAGAGTTATTGCAAGAAAAGATAGAGCCTTCTTATGAAGAAATGAAGAGATGAATTATACCAAAAATACTTGTAGGATATGCTAGTCTTCAACAAACATTCCCTGTTAAATTGAATTCAATGCATTCATAGTTCCTAATGGAGTGTAGATGTGCTTGTTGCCATAAATATAGTGCCTATTGTGGGCACACAAGTTATTTTAAAGATCATGAAGTGTGAATGAGTTATTGAGGCAAATGGTGGTGCCTTCTTAGGAAGTGAATATTATGCTTGTTGTGGGCACACAAGCTATTTTCTAGATCATTGAGTGTGAATGAGTTATTACAACAAAAGGTGGAGCCTTGTTAGGAAGAAATGAATAGATGGTCACATTATTCGGTAATTATACCGAAAATACTTGTAAGAAATGTCAGTCTTCAACAAAGACTCCTTATTGAATTGAATTCAATGTATTCCTAGTTCCCAATGGAGTGTAGATGTGCTTGTTGCCATGAATATAGTGCCTATTGTGGGCACACAAGCTATTTTCAAGATCTTTAAGTGTGAATGAGTTATTGCAACAAAGGGTGGAGCCTTCTAAGGAAGAAATGAGGAGTCGATCTCAGTATTCAATAAATATACCTAAAATACTTGTAAGAAACAAAGACTCCTTATTGAATTGAATTCAACGCATTCCTAGTTCCCAAGCTAGTGTAGATGTGCTTGTTGCCTTGAATATAGTGCCTTTTGTGGGCACACAAGCTATTTTCAAGATCATTAAGTGTGAATAAGTTATTGCAACAAAGGTTGGAGCCTTTTTAGGAAGAAATGAATAGACGATCTCATTATTCCGTAAATATAACGAAAATAATTGTAAGAAATGCTAGTCTTTAACAAAGGCTGCTTGTTGAATTGAATTCAATGCATTCTTAGTTCGCAAGTGAGTGTAGAAGTGCTTCTTGCCATGAATATAGTGCCCTTTGTAGGCACACAAGCTATTTTCAGGATCATTAAGTGTGAATGACTCATTGAAACAAAAGGTGGAGCCTTGTTAGGAAGAAATGAAGAGACGGCCTCATTAATAAGTAATTATACTTAAATCACTTGTAAAAAATGCTAGTCTTCAACAAAGACTCCTTGTTGAATGAAATTTAATGCATTCCTTGTTTCCAATGGTGTGTATATGTGCATGTTGTGATGAATATAGTGCCTTTTGAGGACAATCAAGCTTTTTTCAGGATCACTAAGTGTGAATGTGTTATTGCCATAAAAGGTGGAGCCTTGTTAGGAAGAAATGAAGAGACGGTCTCGTTTTTGAGTAATTATACAGAAATGCTAGTCTTCAACAAAGACTCCTTATTGAATGAAATTCAATGCATTCCTAGTTCCCTAGGGTGTGTAGATGCGCTTGTTGTAATGAATATAGTGCCTTTTATAGGCAATCAAGCTATTTTCAAGATCATTAAGTGTGAATCAATTATTGCAACAAAAGGTGGAGCCTCCTTTCGAAGAAATGAATAGATGGTCTAATTATTCAGTAAATATACCAAAAATACTTGCAAGAAATGCTAGTCTTCAACAAAGACCCATTGTTGAATTGAATTCAACTCTTTCCTAGTTCTGAAGGGAGTGTAGATGTACTTGTTGCCATGAATATAGTGCCTTTTGTAGGCACACAAGGTATTTTAAAGTTGGAGCCTTCTTGGGAAGAAATGAAGAGACGGTCAAATTATTCAGTAATTCTACTGAAAATACTAGTAAGAAAGGCTAGTACAAGGGCATATAAGCGATTTTCAAGATCATTAAGTGTGAATGATTTATTACAACAAAAGGTGGAGCCTTCTTTGGAAAAATAAACAGACAGTCACATTATTAAGTAATTATTCTGAAAATACTTGTAAGAAGTGCTAGTCTTCCACAGAGACTCCCTATTGAATAAAATTCAATGCTTTCTTAGATCCAATGGAGTGTAGATGTGTTTGTTGCCATGAATATTATGCTTGTTGTGGGCACACAAGCTATTTTTAGGATCATTAAATGTAATGACTTATTGCAACAAAAGGTAGACCTTCTTAGGAAGTGATGAAGAGACAATCTCATTATTCAGTAAATAAAGAGATCGTCTCATTATTCAGCAATTGAACCAAATATATTTGTAAGAAATGCTAATCCATAACAAAGACTCCTTGTTGAATTGAATTCAACCTATTCCTAGTTTCCAAGGGAGTGTAGATGTGCCTGTTGCTAGGAATATAATGCCTTTTGTAGGCAAACAAGCTATTTTAAAGATCATTAAGAGTGAATGAGTTATTGCAACAAAAGGTGGAGCCTTGTTAGGAAGAAATGAAGAGATAGTCTCATTATTGAGTAATCATACCAAAAATACTTGTAAGAAATGCTAGTCTTTGACAAGGACTCCTTGTTGAATGAAATTCAATGCATCCTTAGTTCCCAAGGGTGTATAGATGTGCTTGTTGTGATAAATATAGTGCCTTTTGTGGGCATTCAAGCTATTTCCAAGAACATTAAGTTTGAATGAGTTATTGCAACAAAAGGTGGAGCCTTGTTAGGAAGAAATGAAAAGATGGTCACATTATTCAGTAATTATACCGAAAATACTTATAAGAAATGCTATTCTTCAACAAAGACTCCTTGTCAAATTAAATTCAATGCATTCCTAGATCCAAGGGAGTGTAGATGTGTTTGTTGCCATGAATATTGTGTTGTTGTGGGCACACAAGCGATTTTGAAGATCATTAAGTGTGAATGAGTTATTGCAACAAAAGGTGGAGCCTTCTTAGGAAGAAATAAAGAGATGGTCACATTATTCAGTAATTATACTGAAAATACATGTAAGAAATGCTAGGCTTCAACAAAGACTTCTTGTTAAACGAAATTCAACGCATTCCTAGTTCAAAAGGAGTGTAGATGTGTTTGGTGCCATGAATATTGTGCCTGTTGTGGGCACACAGGTGATTTTCAAGATCATTAAGTGTGAATGACTTATCGCAACAAAAGGTGGAGCCTTCTTAGGAAGCAATGAAGACACAGTCACATTATTCAATAATTATACAGAAAATACTTGTAAAAAATGCTAATCTTGAACAAAGACTCCTTGTCGAATTAAATTCAACCCATTCCTAGATCCAAGCGAGTGTAGATGTGTTTGTCACCATGAATATTGTGCCTGTTGTGGGCACACAAGCGATTTTGAAGATCATTAAGTGTGAATGAGTTATTGCAACAAAACGTGGAGCCTTCTTAGGAGGAAATAAAGAGATGGTCACATTATTCAGTAATTATACTGAAAATACATGTAAGAAATGCTAGGCTTCAACAAAGACTTCTTGTTAAACGAAATTCAACGCATTCCTAGTTCAAAAGGAGTGTAGATGTGTTTGGTGCCATGAATATTGTGCCTGTTGTGGGCACACAGGCGATTTTCAAGATCATTAAGTGTGAATGACTTATCGCAACAAAAGGTGGAGCCTTCTTAGGAAGCAATGAAGACACAGTCACATTATTCAGTAATTATACAGAAAATACTTGTAAAAAATGCTAATCTTGAACAAAGACTCCTTGTCGAATTAAATTCAACCCATTCCTAGATCCAAGCGAGTGTAGATGTGTTTGTCACCATGAATATTGTGCCTGTTGTGGGCACACAAGCGATTTTGAAGATCATTAAGTGTGAATGAGTTATTGCAACAAAAGGTGGAGCCTTCTTAGGAGGAAATAAAGAGATGGTCACATTATTCAGTAATTATACTGAAAATACATGTAAGAAATGCTAGGCTTCAACAAAGACTTCTTGTTAAACGAAATTCAATGCATTCCTAGTTGAAAAGGAGTGTAGATGTGTTTGGTGCCATGAATATTGTGCCTGTTGTGGGCACACGATTGATTTTCAAGATCATTAAGTGTGAATGACTTATCGCAACAAAAGGTGGAGCCTTCTTAGGAAGCAATGAAGACACAGTCACATTATTCAGTAATTATACAGAAAATACTTGTAAAAAATGCTAATCTTGAACAAAGACTCCTTGTCGAATTAAATTCAACCCATTCCTAAATCCAAGCGAGTGTAGATGTGTTTGTCACCATGAATATTGTGCCTGTTGTGGGCACACAAGCGATTTTGAAGATCATTAAGTGTGAATGAGTTATTGCAACAAAAGGTGGAGCCTTCTTAGGAAGAAATAAAGAGATGGTCACATTATTCAGTAATTATACTGAAAATACATGTAAGAAATGCTAGGCTTCAACAAAGACTTCTTGTTAAACGAAATTCAATGCATTCCTAGTTCAAAAGGAGTGTAGATGTGTTTGGTGCCATGAATATTGTGCCTGTTGTGGGCACACAAGCGATTTTCAAGATCATTAAGTGTGAATGACTTATCGCAACAAAAGGTGGAGCCTTCTTAGGAAGAAATAAAGAGATGGTCACATTATTCAGTAATTATACTGAAAATACATGTAAGAAATGCTAGGTTTCAACAAAGACTTCTTGCTAAACGAAATTCAACGCATTCCTAGTTCAAAAGGAGTGTAGATGTGTTTGGTGCCATGAATATTGTGCCTGTTGTGGGCACACAAGCGATTTTCAAGATCATTAAGTGTGAATGACTTATCGCAACAAAAGGTGGAGCCTTCTTAGGAAGCAATGAAGACACATTCACATTACTGAGTAATTATGCAGAAAATACTTGTAAAAAATGCTAAACTTGAACAAAGACTGCTTGTCGAATTAAATTCAACCCGTTCCCAGATCCAAGCGAGTGTAGATGTGTTTGTCACCATGAATATTGTGCCTGTTGTGGGCACACAAGCGATTTTGAAGATCATTAAGTGTGAATGCATTATTGCAACAAAAGGTGGAGCCTTCTTAGGAAGGAAATAAAGAGATGGTCACATTATTCAGTAATTATACTGAAAATACATGTAAGAAATGCTAGGCTTCAACAAAGACTTCTTGTTAAACGAAATTCAACGCATTCCTAGTTCAAAAGGAGTGTAGATGTGTTTGGTGCCATGAATATTGTGCCTGTTGTGGGCACACAGCGATTTTCAAGATCATTAAGTGTGAATGACTTATCGCAACAAAAGGTGGAGCCTTCTTAGGAAGCAATGAAGACACAGTCACATTATTGAGTAATTATACAGAAAATACTTGTAAAAAATGCTAATCATGAACAAAGATTCCTTGTCGAATTAAATTCGACCCATTCCTAGATCCAAGCGAGTGTAGATGTGTTTGTCACCATGAATATTGTGCCTGTTGTGGGCACACAAGCGATTTTGAAGATCATTAAGTGTGAATGAGTTATTGCAAGAAAAGGTGGAGTCCTCTTAGGAAGAAATAAGGAGATGGTCACATTATTCAGTAATTATACTGAAAATACATGTAAGAAATGCTAGGCTTCAACAAAGACTTCTTGTTAAACGAAATTCAACGCATTCCTAGTTCAAAAGGAGTGTAGATGTGTTTGGTGCCATGAATATTGTGCCTGTTGTGGGCACACGATTGATTTTCAAGATCATTAACTGTGAATGACTTATCGCAACAAAAGGTGGAGCCTTCTTAGTAAGCAATGAAGACACAGTCACATTATTCAGTAATTATACAGAAAATATTTGTAAAAAATGCTAATCTTCAACAAAGACTCCTTGTCGAATTAAATTCAACCCACTCCTAGATCCAAGCGAGTGTAGATGTGTTTGTCACCATGAATATTGTGCCTGTTGTGGGCACACAAGCGATTTTGAAGATCATTAAGTTTGAATGAGTTATTGCAACAAAAGGTGGAGCCTTCTTAGGAAGAAATAAAGAGATGGTCACATTATTCAGTAATTATACTGAAAATACATGTAAGAAATGCTAGGCTTCAACAAAGACTTCTTGTTAAACGAAATTCAACGCATTCCTAGTTCAAAAGGAGTGTAGATGTGTTTGGTGCCATGAATATTGTGCCTGTTGTGGGCACACGATTGATTTTCAAGATCATTAAGTGTGAATGACTTATCGCAACAAAAGGTGGAGCCTTCTTAGGAAGCAATGAAGACACAGTCACATTATTCAGTAATTATACAGAAAATACTTGTAAAAAATGCTAATCATGAACAAAGACTCCTTGTCGAATTAAATTCGACCCATTCCTAGATCCAAGCGAGTGTAGATGTGTTTGTCACCATGAATGTTGTGCCTGTTGTGGGCACACAAGCGATTTTGAAGATCATTAAGTGTGAATGGCTTATTGCAACAAAAGTTGGAGCCTTCTTAGGAAGAAATAAAGAGATGGTCACATTATTCAGTAATTATACGGAAAATACATGTAAGAAATGCTCGGTTTCAACAAAGACTTCTTGTTAAACGAAATTCAACGCATTCTTAGTTCAAAAGAGTGTAGATGTGTTTGGTGCCAAGAATATTGTGCCTGTTGTGGGCACACAAGCGATTTTCAAGATCATTAAGTGTGAATGACTTATCGCAACAAAAGGTGGAGCCTTCTTAGGAAGAAATAAAGAGATGGTCACATTATTCAGTAATTATACGGAAAATACATGTAAGAAATGCTCGGTTTCAACAAAGACTTCTTGTTAAAGAAATTCAACGCATTCTTAGTTCAAAAAGAGTGTAGATGTGTTTGGTGCCATGAATATTGTGCCTGTTGTGGGCACACAAGTGATTTTCAAGATCATTAAGTGTGAATGACTTATCGCAACAAAAGGTGGAGCCTTCTTAGGAAGCAATGAAGACACAGTCACATTATTCAGTAATTATACAGAAAATACTTGTAAAAAATGCTAATCTTGAACAAAGACTCCTTGTCGAATTAAATTCAACCCATTCCTAGATTCAAGCGAGTGTAGATGTGTTTATCACCATGAATATTGTGCCTGTTGTGGGCACACAAGCGATTTTGAAGATCATTAAGTGTGAATGCGTTATTGCAACAAAAGGTGGAGCCTTCTTCGGAAGAAATAAAGAGATGGTCACATTATTCAGTAATTATACTGAAAATACATGTAAGAAATGCTAGGCTTCAACAGAGACTTCTTGTTAAACGAAATTCAACGCATTCCTAGTTCAAAAGGAGTGTAGATGTGTTTGGTGCCATGAATATTGTGCCTGTTGTGGGGAGACAAGCGATTTTCAAGATCATTAAGTGTGAATGACTTATCGCAACAAAAGGTGGAGCCTTCTTAGGAAGCAATGAAGACACAGTCACATTATTCAGTAATTATACAGAAAATACTTGTAAAAAATGCTAATCTTGAACAAAGACTCCTTGTCGAATTAAATTCAACCCATTCCTAGATTCAAGCGAGTGTAGATGTGTTTATCACCATGAATATTGTGCCTGTTGTGGGCACACAATTGATTTTGAAGATCATTAAGTGTGAATGAGTTATTGCAACAAAAGGTGGAGCCTTCTTAGGAAGAAATAAAGAGATGGTCACATTATTCAGTAATTATACTGAAAATACATGTAAGAAATGCTAGGTTTCAAGAAAGACTTCTTGTTAAACGAAATTCAACGCATTCCTAGTTCAAAAGGAGTGTAGATGTGTTTGGTGCCATGAATATTGTGCCTGTTGTGGGCGCACGATTGATTTTCAAGATCATTAAGTGTGAATGACTTATTGCAACAAAAGCTGGAGCCTTCTTAGGAAGCAATGAAGACACAATCACATTATTCAGTAATTATACAGAAAATACTTCTAAAAATGCTAATCTTGAACAAAGACTCCTTGTCGAATTAAATTCAACCCATTCCTAGATCCAAGTGAGTTTAGATGTGTTTGTCACCATGAATATTGTGCGTGTTGTGGGCACACAAGCGATTTTGAAGATCATTAAATGTGAATGAGTTATGGCAACAAAAGGTGGAGTCCTCTTAGGAAGAAATAAAGAGATGGTCACATTATTCAGTAATTATACGGAAAATACATGTAAGAAATGCTCGGTTTCAACAAAGACTTCTTGTTAAAAGAAATTCAACGCATTCTTAGTTCAAAAAGAGTGTAGATGTGTTTGGTGCCATGAATATTGTGCCTGTTGTGGGCACACAAGTGATTTTCAAGATCATTAAGTGTGAATGACTTATCGCAACAAAAGGTGGAGCCTTCTTAGGAAGCAATGAAGACACAGTCACATTATTCAGTAATTATACAGAAAATACTTGTAAAAAATGCTAATCTTGAAGAAAGACTCCTTGTCGAATTAAATTCAACCCATTCCTAGATTCAAGCGAGTGTAGATGTGTTTATCACCATGAATATTGTGCCTGTTGTGGGCACACAAGCGATTTTGAAGATCATTAAGTGTGAATGCGTTATTGCAACAAAAGGTGGAGCCTTCTTCGGAAGAAATAAAGAGATGGTCACATTATTCAGTAATTATACTGAAAATACATGTAAGAAATGCTAGGCTTCAACAGAGACTTCTTGTTAAACGAAATTCAACGCATTCCTAGTTCAAAAGGAGTGTAGATGTGTTTGGTGCCATGAATATTGTGCCTGTTGTGGGGAGACAAGCGATTTTCAAGATCATTAAGTGTGAATGACTTATCGCAACAAAAGGTGGAGCCTTCTTAGGAAGCAATGAAGACACAGTCACATTATTCAGTAATTATACAGAAAATACTTGTAAAAAATGCTAATCTTGAACAAAGACTCCTTGTCGAATTAAATTCAACCCATTCCTAGATTCAAGCGAGTGTAGATGTGTTTATCACCATGAATATTGTGCCTGTTGTGGGCACACAATTGATTTTGAAGATCATTAAGTGTGAATGAGTTATTGCAACAAAAGGTGGAGCCTTCTTAGGAAGAAATAAAGAGATGGTCACATTATTCAGTAATTATACTGAAAATACATGTAAGAAATGCTAGGTTTCAAGAAAGACTTCTTGTTAAACGAAATTCAACGCATTCCTAGTTCAAAAGGAGTGTAGATGTGTTTGGTGCCATGAATATTGTGCCTGTTGTGGGCGCACGATTGATTTTCAAGATCATTAAGTGTGAATGACTTATTGCAACAAAAGCTGGAGCCTTCTTAGGAAGCAATGAAGACACAATCACATTATTCAGTAATTATACAGAAAATACTTCTAAAAAATGCTAATCTTGAACAAAGACTCCTTGTCGAATTAAATTCAACCCATTCCTAGATCCAAGTGAGTTTAGATGTGTTTGTCACCATGAATATTGTGCGTGTTGTGGGCACACAAGCGATTTTGAAGATCATTAAGTGTGAATGAGTTATGGCAACAAAAGGTGGAGTCCTCTTAGGAAGAAATAAAGAGATGGTCACATTATTCAGTAATTATACTGAAAATACATGTAAGAAATGCTAGGCTTCAACAAAGACTTCTTGTTAAATGAAATTCAACGCATTCCTAGTTCAAAAGGAGTGTAGATGTGTTTGGTGCCATGAATATTGTGCCTGTTGTGGGGACACAAGCGATTTTCAAGATCATTAAGTGTGAATGACTTATCGCAACAAAAGGTGGAGCCTTCTTAGGAAGCAATGAAGACACAGTCACATTATTCAGTAATTATACAGAAAATACTTGTAAAAAATGCTAATCTTGAACAAAGACTCCTTGTCGAATTAAATTCAACCCATTCCTAGATTCAAGCGAGTGTAGATGTGTTTATCACCATGAATATTGTGCCTGTTGTGGGCACACAATTGATTTTGAAGATCATTAAGTGTGAATGAGTTATTGCAACAAAAGGTGGAGCCTTCTTAGGAAGAAATAAAGAGATGGTCACATTATTCAGTAATTATACCGAAAATACATGTAAGAAATGCTAGGCTTCAACAAAGACTTCTTGTGAAACGAAATTCAACGCTTTCCTAGTTCAAAAGGAGTGTAGATGTGTTTGGTGCCATGAATATTGTGCCTGTTGTGGGCACACAAGTGATTTTCAAGATCATTAAGTGTGAATGACTTATCGCAACAAAAGGTGGAGCCTTCTTAGGAAGCAATGAAGACCCAGTCACATTATTCAGTAATTATACAGAAAATACTTGTAAAAAATGCTAATCTTGAACAAAGACTCCTTGTCGAATTAAATTCGACCCATTCCTAGATCCAAGCGAGTGTAGATGTGTTTGTCACCATGAATATTGTGCCTGTTGTGGGCACACAAGCGATTTTGAAGATCATTAAGTGTGAATGAGTTATTGCAACAAAAGGTGGAGCCTTCTTAGGAAGAAATAAAGAGACAGTCACATTATTCAGTAATGATACCGAAAATAGTTGCAAGAAATTCTAGTCTTCAACAAAGACTCCTTGTTGAATGAAATTCAACGCATTCCTAGTTCAAAGGGAGTGTAGATGTGTTTGTTACCATGAATATTGTGCTTGTTGTGGGCACACAAGCTATTTTCTAGATCATTAAGTGTGAATGAGTTATTGCAACAAAAGGTGGAGCCTTATTAGCAAGAATTGAATAGACGGGCACAGTATTCAAGAATGATACCAAGAATACATGTAAGAAAAGTTAGTCTTGAGCAAAGTTTGCTTATTGAATGAAATTCAATGCATTCCTAGTGCAAAGGGAGTGTAGTTGTGTTTGTTGCCATGAATATTGGGCCTGTTGTGGGCACACAAGCTATTTTCAAGATCATTAAATGTGAATGACTTATTGCAAGAAAATAATTGTAAGAAGTGTTAGTCTTCAACACAGACTCCTTGTCAAATTATATTCAACGCATTCCTAGATCCAAGGGAGTGTAGATGTGTTTGTTGCCATGAATATTGTGCCTGTTGTGGGCTCACAAGTGATTTTTAGGATCATTAAGTGTGAATGAGTTATTACAACAAAAGATGGAGCCTTCTTAGGAGGAAATGAAGAGACGGTCACATTATTGAGTAATTATACTGAAAATAGTTGTAAGAAATTCCAGTCTTCAACAAAGACTCCTTGTTGAACGAAATGCAACGCATTCCTAGTTCAGAGGGAGTGTAGATGTGTTTGCTGCCATGAATATTGTGACTGTTGTGGGTACACAAGCTATTTTAAAGTCCATTAAGTGTGAATGAGTTATTGCAACAAAGGGTGAAGCCTTCGTAGGAAGAAATGAAGAGACGGTCACATTATTCAGTAATTATACTGAAAATACTTGTAAGAAATGCTAGTATTCAACACAGACTCCTTGTTGAATTAAATTCAATGCATTCCTATATCTAAGGGAGTGTAGATGTATTTGTTGCCGTGATATTGTGCTTGCTTTGGGTGCAGAAGATATTTTCAAAATCATTAAATGCGAATGAGTTATTGCAACAAAAGGCGGACCTTCTTAGGAAGAGATGAAGAGAGAATCTCATTATTCAGTAAATAAACCTAAAAAACTTGTATGAAATGCTACTCTTCAGCGAAGACTCCTTGTTGAATGAAGCTCAACGCATTCCTAGTTCCCAAGGGTGTGTAGATGTACTTGTTACAATGAATATAGCCCGTTTTATGGGCATTCAAGTTATTTTCAAGTTCATTAAGTGTGAATGAGTTATTACAATAGAAGGTGGAGCCTTGTTAGGAAGAAATGAAGAGACGTTCCTAATATTTAGTAATTGTGACAAAAATGCTTGTAAGGAAAGCTAGTCATCATCAAAGACTCCTTGTTGAATGAAATTCAATGCATTCCAAGCTCCAGGGGACTATAAATGTGTTTTGTTGCCATGAATATTGTGCTTGTTGTGGGCACACAAGCTATTTTCAAGATCATTAAGTGTGAATGAGTTATTGCAACAAAAGGTGGAGCCTTCTTAGGAAGAAATAAAGAGACAGTCACATTATTCAGTAATGATACCGAAAATACTTGCAAGAAATTCTAGTCTTCAACAAAGACTCCTTGTTGAACGAAATTTAACCCATTCCTAGTTCAAAGGGAGTGTAGATGTGTTTGTTACCATGAATATTGTGCCTATTGTGGGCACACAAGCTATTTTCTAGATCATTAAGTGTGAATGAGTTATTGCAACAAAAGGTGGAGCCTTATTAGCAAGAATTGAATAGACGGGCACATTATTCAGGAATTATACCAAAATACTTGTTAGAAATGCTAGTCTTCAACAAAGACTCTTTGTTGAACGAAATTCAATGCATTCCTAGTTCAAAGGGAGTGTAGTTGTGTTTGTTGCCATGAATATTGTGTCTGTTGTGGACACATAAGCTATTTTCAAGATCATTAAATGTGAATGACTTATTGCAAGAAAAGGTGGATCTTTCTTAGGAAGATGTGTTTGTTGTCATGAATATTGTACCTGTTGTGGGCACAGAAGCGATTTTCAAGATCATTAAGTGTGAATGAGTTATTGCAACAAAAGTTGGAGCCTTCTTAGGAAGAAATAAAGAGACGGTCACATTATTTAATAATTATACCAAAAATACTTGTAAGAAAATGCTAGTCTTCAACAAAGACTCTTTGTTGAACGAAATTCAACGCATTTTTAGTTCAAAGGGTGTGTAGATGTGTTTATTGCCATTAATATTGTGCCTATTATGGGAACACAAGCTATTTTCAAGATCATTAAGTGTGAATGACCTATTGCAACAAAAGGTGGGGCCTTCTTAGGAAGAAATGAAGAGATGGTCACATTATTTAGTAATTATACTGAAAATACTTGTAAGAAATGCTAGTCTTCAACACAGATTCCTTGTTGAATGAAATTCAACACATTCTTAGTTCCAAGGGAGTGTAGTTGTGTTTATTGCCATGAATATTGTGTTGTTATGGGAACACAAGCTATTTTCAAGATCATTAACTGTGAATGACATATTGCAATGAAAGGTGGAGCCATTTTAGGAAGAAATGAAGAGATGGTCACATTATTCAGTAATTATATTGAAAATACTTGTAGGAAATGCTAGTCTTCAAAAGAGACTCCTTGGTGAATGAAATTCAATGGATTCCTAGTTCCCAATGGTGTGTAGATGTGCTTGTTGCGATGAATATAGTGCAACAAAAGGCAGAGCCTTCATAGAAAAAATGAAGAGATCACATTATTCAGAAATTATATTGAAAAAACTTATCTGAAATGCTAAGATTCAACAAAGACTCTTTCATGAATGAAATTGAACGCATTTTTAGTTCCAAGGTAGAGTAGATGTGTTTGTTCCCAAGAATATTGTGCCTATTGTGGGCACATAAGCTATTTTGAAGATCATTAAATGTGAATGACTTATTGCAATAAAAGGTGGAGCCTTCTTAGAAAGAAATGAAGAGATGGTCAAATTATTCAGTAATTATACCGAAAATACTTGCAAGAAATGCTTGTCCTTAACAATGACTCCTTGTTGAATTAAATTCAACGGATTCCTAGATCCGAGGGAGTGTAGATGTGTTTGTTGCCAAGCATATTATGCCTGTTGTGGGCACACAAGCTATTTTCAAGATCAAAAGGTGGAGCCTTCTATGAAGAAATGAACAGACAGTCACATTATTCAGTAATTATACCGAAAAGAGACTCCTTGTTGAATTAAATTCAACACATTCTTGGATCCAAGAGAGTGTAGATGTGTTTGTTGCCATGAATATTGTGCTTGTTGCAAGCACACAAGAGATTTTTAAGATCATTAAGTGTGAATGAGTATTGCCAAGAAAAGGTGGAGCATTCTTAGGAAGAAATGAAGAGACGATCACATTATTCAACAATTATACCAAAATACTTGTAAGAAATGCTAGTCTTCAACAAAGATTCCTTGTTGAATGAAATTCTACGCATTCCTAGTAACAAAGGGAATGTAGTTGTGTTTGTTGCCATGAATAATTATGCCTGTTCTGGGGACACAAGCTATTTTCAAGATCATTAAGTGTGAATGACTTATTGCAACAAAAGGTAGAGCCTTCTTAGGATGAAATGAAGAGATGGTCACATTATTAAGTAATTATATCGAAAATACTTGTGAGAAATGCTAATCTTCAACAAAAACTCCTTGTTAATTGAAATTCAACGCATTCCTAGTCCCTAGGGACTATAGATGTGTTTGTTGCCATTAATATTGTGGCTGTTGTGGGCATACAAGCTATTTTCAAGGTCATTAAGTGTGAATTAGTTATTGCAACAAAAGGTCGAGCCTTCTTAGGAAGAAATGAAGAGACAATCATATTATTCAGAAATTATTCCCAAAATACTTGTAAGAAATGCTGGTCACGCATTGCTAGATCCAAAGGAGTGTTGATGTGTTTATTACCATGAACATTGTGCCTGTTGTGGGCACGCAACTTGTTTTCAAGATCATTAAGTGTGAATGACTTATTGCAACAAAAGCTGGAGCCTTCTTAGGAAGAAATGAAGAAAGGGTCACATTATTCAGTAATTATACCTAAAATACTTGTAAGAAATGCTAAAGATTCCTTNATCCTTTAGGAAGTGAACCATTCAAACCAATAAGAACATGTTTGTTGTATATAATGTTTGGTGACACAAAAGTTAATTTCACTATCATTTTGTGTAAATAAGTTCATGCAATAAAATAAGAAGCAACAAAGTTAATCAAGATCAGTGTCTCCTTTACTTCATGAAATTCAATGGATTAAAGTTGTAAAGATGTGTTTTTCATAATGAATATAATGTTAGCAAAGGAGTCATTGCAATGAAAGGAAGAGCCTTGTTAGCAAGAAATGAAGAGATGATCTCATTATTCAGGAATTAAATTTCTCAATATCTAAAAAAAAAAAGCTAATCAAGACCAATGATTAGCATGTTTGATCGAATTAATTGCATTTAGTGTGCTATAGAAGTTAATTTCATGAACATATCATGGGAATGAGCTATTGCGATGAAAGGAGAAACCTTGTCAGCAAGAAATGAACTAACGGTCTAACCTATTAAGCTAAATAGTGAATTCAAGCTATGCTTCATGATGAAGAAGCTTTATTATTTAACTCTAACCTATTAAAACTCTAATTATTAATGAAGCCTTAGTCCTTTTTCAAGTTTGAATTCAAGCCATTTGTTACTTAGTTGGCTTGAATATTTTCAATTAGGCTATTTAGTAAGTACTTTCATCTTTTTAGCCCTTTGTGAATTCTCAATGGATACTTCAAAGCCCTCCATTCATTGTAATCTGGAGGAGGCAAAAGAGTTGCAATGACAAGTAACTGGGTTGTTAAAGAAGGGTTATAAGAAGGGAGAAAAAAATATAAAGAAATGGGAAAGTATGTGTCAACAATGTATAAAGAGAGAAATGTGGGGAGAGTGTTAATGGGAGAAATTATTGGGAGAGAGTTAAGAGAGAACTATAGCAAAAGAGTAATGTGAGGAGAGAAAAGAGAGTAAAGTGAATATAGAGCAAAGGTGTGAAGAGATTACACAAAAAATGTGTGGAAAGAGAAGAGAGTAGAGGGTGGTAAGAGATTAGAGAAAGAAAATGTGGGGACAAAATGATCATGTTATTAAATTTTGTGCCTACACCAAACTTATAAGAAATGCAAGTCTTCAGCAAAGACTCCTTCTTGAAAGAAATACAACATATTCCTAGTTCCAAGGGAGTGTAAATGTGTTTGTTCCCATGAATATTGTGCCTGTTATGGCATACAAGCTATTTTCAAGATCATTAAGTACGAATAACTTATTGCAACAAATGGAGGATTCTTCTTAGGAAGAAATGAAGAGATAGTCAAATTATTGAGTAATTATACCGAAAATACTTGTAAGAAATGCTAGTCTTCAAAAGAGACTCCTCGTTGATTTCAATTCAACGTATTCTGTGATGCAAGTGAGTGTATATGTGTTTGTTGCCATGAATATTGTGCCTATTGTTGGCACATATGCTATTTTGAGATCATTAAGTGTGAATGAGTTATTGCAACAAAAGGTGGAGCTTTCTTAGGAAGAAATGAAGAGACAGTCACATTATTCATTAATTATACTGAAAATACTTGTAAGAAATTCTGGGCCTTAACAAAGACTCCTTGTTGAATGAAATTCAATGCATTCCTAGTTCAAAGGGAGTGTAGATGTGTTTGTTGCCAAGAATATTGTGCCTATTGTCGGCACATAAGCTATTTTCAGATCATTTGGTGTGAATGACTTATTGCAATAAAAGGTGGAGCCTTCTTAGGAGGAAATTATGAGACAATCACATTATTCTGTAATTATAGCAAAAATCCTTGTAACAAATGTTAGCTTTCAACAAAGACTTGTTGTTGAATTAAATTCAACGCATTCCTAGATCCAATGGACTATAAATGTGATTGTTGCCACGAAATGAAGAGACAGTCACATTATACAGTAATTATACCGAAAATATTTGCAAGAAATGCTAGTCTTCAATAAAGACACATTTTTTAATCAAATTCAACGCATTCCTAGATCCAAGGGAGTGTAGATGTGTTTGTTGTGGGCACAATAAATGTTGTGCTCATTGTGGGCACACAAGCTATTTTGAAGATCATCAAGTGTGAACGAGTTATTACAACAAAAGGTAGAGCCTTCTTAGGATGAAATTAAGAGACAATCCCATTATTTAGTAATTATACCGAAAATACTTGTAAGAAAAGCTAGTCTTCAACAAAGACTCCATGTTGAATGAAATTCAATGCATTCGTAGTTCCATGGGATTGTATATGTGTTTGTTGCCATGAATATTGTGTCTGTTGTCGGCACACAAGCTATTTTTTAAGATCGATGAAGTGTGGAGATGACTAATGCAACAAAAGGTGGGGCCTTCCTTAAGGAGGAATGATGAGGGTCACATTATTCTGTAATTTATACCGAAAATAACTTTTAAGAAATGTTTAGTTTTCAACAAAGACTCCTTGTTGAATTAAATTGAATGCATTTCCTAAGATCCAAGAGTGTGTAGAGTGTGTTTATATGGCATGAATGTTTGTGCTGTGTCGGCGACCAAGCTATTTTCAAGATTATCAAGTGTGGATGAGTTATTGCAACAAAAGATGGAGCCTTCTTAGGATAAAATGAAGACACGGTCACATTATTCAATAATATACCGAAATACTTGTAAGAAATGCTAGTCTTTAACAAAGCTCCTCGTTGAATGAAATTCAATGCATTCTAGGTTTCCTGGGGAGTGTATATGTGTTTGTTGCCTGAATATTGTGCTTATTATTGGCACAAAAGCTATTTTTAAGATCATTAGGTGTGAGTGAGTTATTGCAACAAATGGCTGAGCCTTCTTTAGGAAAAAAATGAAGAGACGGTCACATTATTTAGTAATTATACCAAAACATTTGTAAGAAATACTAGTTTTCAACAAAGACTCTATGTTGAAGGAAATTCAACGCATTCCTAGTTCTAAGGAAGTGTAGATGTATTTGTTGCCATGAATATTGTGCCTGTGTGGGCACTCAAGCTATTTTTGAGATTATTAAGTGTGAATGAGTTATTGCAACAAAAGGTGGAGCCTTCTTAGAAAGGAAGGAAGAGACGGTGAAATTATTCAATAATTATGCCATAAATACTTGTCAGAAATGCTAGTCTTCAACAAAGACTCCTTGTTGAATTAAATTTGACGCATTCCTAGATCCAAGGGAGTGTACATGTGTTTGTTGCCATGAATATTGTGCCTGTCAATTGGTGCACAAGCAATTTTTGAGTTCATTAAGTGTGAATGAGTTATTGCAACAAAAGGTGGAGCTTTGTTAGGAAGAAATGAATAGATGGTTCATTATTTAGCAATTGTGCCGAAAATGCTTGCAAGAAAAGCTAGTCATCATCAAAGACTCATTGTTGAATGAAATTCAATGCATTGCTAGTTCTAAGGGAGTATAAATGTGTTTGTTGCCATGAATATTGTGCCTGTTGTTGGGCACAAAAGCTATTTTCAAGATCATTAAGTGTGAATGAGTTATTGCAAGAAAAGTCAGAGCCTTCTTTGGAAGAAATGAAGAGACAGCCACATTATTCAGTAATTATACCCAAATACTTGTAAGAAATGCTAGTCTTCAATGAAGACTCCTTATCGAATGAAATTCAACTCATTCTTTGTTCCTAGGGAGTGTAGATGTGTTTGTTGCCATGAATATTGTGCTTGATGTCAGCACTCAAGCTATTTTTAAGATCATTAACTGTGAATGACTTATAGCAACAAAAAGTGGAGCCTTCTTGCAAAGAAATGAAAAGACAATCACATTATTTAGTAATTATACCAAAAATACTTGTAAGAAATGTTAGTCTCAACAAAGACTCCTTGTTGAATTAAACTTAATGCTTTCCTAGATCCAACGGACTGTAGATGTGTTTGTTGCATGAATATTGTGCCTGTTGTGGGTACACAAGCTATTTTCAATATCATTAAGTGTGAATGAGTTATTGCAACAAAAGGTGGAGCCTTCTTAGGAAGAAATCAAGAGACGGTCACATTATTTAGTAATTATACCAAATATACTTGTAAGAAATGCTAGTCCTCAACAAAGACTCCTTGTTGAATTAAATTCAATGGATTCCTAGATCCAAGGAAGTGTAGATGTGTTTGTTGCCATGTATATTGTGCCTGTTCTGGGCACACAAGCTATTTTGAAGTTCATTAAGTGTGAATGACTTATTGCAACAAAAGGTGGAGCCTTCTTAGGAAGAAATGAAGAGACGGTCTCATTGTTTATTAACTGTAGCAAAAATGCTTGTAAGAAAAGCTAGTCATCATCAAAGACATGTAATTGAATGAAATTCAATGCATTCCTAGTTCCAAGGGAGTATAAATGCATTTGATGCCATGAATATTGTGCCTGTTGTTGGCACACAAGCTATTTTCAAGATCATTAAGTGTGAATGAGTTATTGCAACAAAAGGTGAAGCCTTATTAGAAGAAAGGACGAGACGGTGAAATTATTTAGTAATTATACCGAAAATACTTGTAAAAAATGCTAATCTTCAACAAAAACTTTGTGATGAATTAAATTCAACGCATTCCTAGATCCAAAGGAGTGTAGATGCATTTATTGCATTGAATATTGTGCCTATTCTTGGCACACAAGCTATTTCTGAGATCATTAAGTGTGAATGAGTTATTACAACAAAAGTTCAAGCCTTCTTAGGAAGAAATGAAGAGATGATCTCATTATTTAGTAATTATACCAAAAATGCCTGTAGGAAAAGCTAGTCTTCATCAAAGACTCATTGCTGATTGAAATTCAACGCATTCCTAGTTCCAAGGGAGTATAAATGTGTTTGTTGCCATGAATGAGTTATTGCAATAATAAGTGGAGCCTTCTTACGAAGAAATGAAGAGATGGTCACATTATTCAGTAATTATATCGAAAATACTTGTAAGAAATGCTAGTCCTCAACAAAGACTCCTTGTTGATTTAAATTCAATGAATTCCTAGATCTAAGGGAGTGTAGATGTGTTTGTTCCCAGGAATATTGTGCCTATTGTGGGCACACAAGGTATTTTGAAGTTCATTAAGTGTGAATGAATTATCGCAACAAAAGGTGGAGCCTTCTCAGAAGGAAATGATGATACAGTCACATTATTTTATAATTATACCAAAAATACTGGTAAGAAATGTTAGTTTTCAACAAAGACTCCTTGTTGAATTAAATTCAATGCATTCCTAGTTCCAAGGGAGTGTAAATGTGTTTGTTGACATGAATATTGTGCCTTTTGTGGGCATGTAAGCTATTTTCAAGATCATTAAGTGTGAATGAGTTATTGGGACCAAAGGTGGAGCCTTCTTAGGAAGAAATGAAGAGATAGTCACATTATTTAATAATTATACCAAAAATACTTGTAAGAAATGCTAGTGTTGAACAAAGACTCCTCATTGAATTAAATTAAATGCATTCCTAGTTCCCAAGGGTGTGTAGATGTGCTTGTTGCAATGAATATAGTGCCTTTTACGAGCATTCAAGCTATTTTCAAGATCATTAAGTCTGAATGGGTTATTGTAACAGATGAAGGAGCCTTGTTAGAAAGAAATGCAAAGATGGTCTCATTATTTAATAATTATACTGAAAATGCTTGTAAGAAATGCTAGTCATCATCAAAGACTCCATGTTTAATTAAATTCAACGCATTTCTAGTTCTAAGAGAGTATAGATGTGTTTGTTGCTATGAATATAGTGCCTATTATGGGCACAGAAGCTATTTTCAAGATCATTAGGTGTGAATGAGTTATTGCAAAAAAAGGCCAAACCTTCTTAGGAAAAAATGAAGAGACGGTCACATTATTCAATAATTATACCAAAAATATTTGTAAGAAATGCTAGTCTTCAACAAAGACTCCATGTTGAAGGAAATTCAATGCATTCCTTGTTCCAAGGGAGTGTAGATGTGTTTGTTGCCATGAATATTGTGCCTATTGTGGGCACACAAGCTATTTTCAAGATCATTAAGTGTGAATGAGTTATTGCAACAAAAGGTGGAGCCTTCTTAGAAAGGAAGGAAGAGACGGTCAAATTATTCAATAATTATGCCGAAAATACTTGTCAGAAATGCTAGTCTTCAACAAAGACTCCTTGTTGAATTAAATTTGACGCATTCCTAGATCCAAGGGAGTGTAGATGTGTTTGTTGCCATGAATATTGTGCCTATCGTTGGCACACAAGCAATTTTCGAGTTCATTAAGTGTGAATGAGTTATTGCAACAAAAGGTAGAGCTTTGTTAGGAAGAAATGAATAGATGGCCTCATTATTTAGCTATTGTGCCGAAAATGCTTGCAAGAAAAGCTAGTCATCATCAAAGACTCATTGTTAAATGAAATTCAATGCAATCCTAGTTCTAAGGGAGTATAAATGTGTTTGTTGCCATGAATATTGTGCCTGTTATGGGCACAAAAGCTATTTTTAAGATCATTAAGTGTGAATGAGTTATTGCAAGAAAAGTTGGAGCCTTCTTAGGAAGAAATGAAGAGACAGTCACATTATTCAGTAATTATACCCAAAATACTTGTAAGAAATGCTAGTCTTCAACGAAGACTCCTTATTGAATGAAATTCAACTCATTCTTTGTTCCCAGGGAGTGTAGATGTGTTTGTTGCCATGAATATTGTACTTGTCAGCACTCAAACTATTTTCAAGATCATTAAGTGTGAATGACTTATAGCAACAAAAAGTGGAGCCTTCTTACGAAGAAATGAAAAGATGGTCACATTATCCAATAATTATACCAAAAATACTTGTAAGAAATGTTAGTCTTCAACAAAGACTCCTTGTTGAATTAAACTTAATGCTTTCCTAGATCCAACGGACTGTAGACATGTTTGTTGCATGAATATTGTGCTTGTTGTGGTACACAAGCTATTTTCAAGATCATTAAGTGTGAATGAGTTATTGCAACAAAAGATGGAGCCTTCTTAGGAAGAAAAGAAGAGACGGACAAATTATTTAGTAATTATACCGAAAATACTTGTAAGAAATGCCAGTCTTCAACAAAGACTCCTTATTGAATGAAATGCAATGCATTGCTAGTTCAAAGGGAGTGTATATGTGTTTGTTGCCATCAATATTGTGCCTATTGTGGGCACACAAGCTATTTTCAAGTTCATTAATTGTAAATGAGTTATTGCAACAAAAGATGGAGCCTTGTTAGGAAGAAATGAGGAGACGTTCTCAATATTTAGTAATTGTAGCAAAAATGCTTTTAAGAAAAGCTAGTCATCATCAAAGACTCCTTGTTCAATGAAATCCAACGCATTGTTAGTTCCAAGGGAGTGTAGATGTGTTTGTACCTATGAATATATTGTGTTTTGTGGGCATTCAAGCTATTTTCATGATCATTAAGTGTGAATGAGTTATTGCAGCAAAAGGTGGAGCCTACTTAGGAAGAAATGAAGAGACGGTCATATTATTCAGTAATTATACCAAAAATACTTGTAAGAAATGATAGTCTTCAACAAAGACTCCTTGTTGAATTTAATTTAACGCATTCCTAGTTCCCAAGGGTGTGGTGATATGCTTGTTGCAATGAATATAGTGCGTTTTGTGGGCATTCAAACAATTTTTGAGTTCATTAAGCGTGAATGAGTTATTGTAACAAAAGGTGGAGCCTTGATAGGAAGAAATGAAGAAACGGTCTCATTATTAAGTAATTGTACCAAAAATGCTTGTCAGAAATGCTAGTTATCATCAAAGACTCCTTGTTTAATGAAATTCAATTTATTCCTAGTTCCAAGTGAGTATAGATGCATTTGTTGCCTTGAATATAGTGCCTGTTGTGGGCACACAAGCTATTTTCAAGTACCTCTTCTTGTGGTGTCCAACTCGACTTATCACTCCCAATGCCTTTATTTTTTGGAGTGTGGCATCCATATCCTTCTTAAATATCCTAGGTTTGTGTTCCTTTGAATGTTGGGTTTAGGGTTTATGTTATTAAAGTTTAATCTAACTTTCCTAGATATTCTTTGATTCCTTGTGTGTGTTGGGTCCCTAAGCCACATCTTGTAGGGTTTTTCACATTAGTCACGTAAGGCAAGGAAGGATGCAAATTTGATCACTACCCCACCTAAAACACATGTTCTTTTTGATAATCTCAATTAGTGGTGCAGCAATGATATTAAAGTCCCTAACAAAGCATCTATAGAAACTAGTCAGACCATAAAAGCTACGCACATCATTAATTAACTTAGGTCTAGGCCAATCACAAATTGCCTTAACTATTTTCTTGTTAACCTCAATACCTTTAGCACCCATAACATAGCCAACAAATGTGATTTGAGTAATACAAAAGGAACATTTCTTCAAGTTAGGATACAATTTCTCAAAACGTAAAACAATTAAAATAGAATGTAAATAATCAAGATACTCTTTTGGGCCTTTAATATAAACCAAAATATCATCAAAATACATAACCACAAGTTTACCAATTAATAAATGCAAAACGTGATTCATTAGTTGCATAAAAGTGCTTGGTGCATTAGTGAGACCAAATAGCATAACAAGCCATTCATACAAATCATACTTCATTTTGAAAGTTGTTTTCCACTCATCTCCCTTTTTCATCATAATTTGGTGATATCCACTTTTCAAATTAATTTTAAAAAAGACACATGAACCATGCAATTCATGTAATATGTCATCTAATCTAGGTATGGGGTGAAGATACTTTACAGTAATTTTGTTGATTGCTCAACAGTCAATGCACATCCTCTAAGTTCCATGTTTCTTGGGTACAAGTAATATAGGAACCACACAAGGACTCATGTTTTCCTGCATATATCCTTTTGAAATAAGTTCCTCAACTTGCCTTTGAGGCTTCTTTGTCTCCTCTAGATTACTCCTATATGCTGGCCGGTTTAGGATGGATATACCGGGGATAAAGTTAATTTAATGCTTAATTCCTCTCTTAGGTGGAAATCCACATGGGACCTCATTAGGGAATACAAATTCAAAGTTTGCAAAATAGAAATAACAACACTAAGTAAAGATAGGTCAAACTTTTTGTTTCTTCTCTCTCTCTTATGTCCTCACATTTTCTCCTCTCTTTTCTCTTTTTTCAATCTCTTTTTTTATTCACTCTCATTTTTAATCGTTAACTAATCCTCATAAGCTTATTGAGGTGATAATGGTACAAGAGTGATGTGTTTTTCATTCATTACAAAGGAATAACAATTCGTGTAGCCACCATGCATAACTCACTCGTTAGACTACCATGTCCTTCCTAATAGAAAATGGCTCACATGCATAGGTACAACATCACATAAAACTTCATCATGGTACCTTCCGATAGAAAATGACACGAGCACTTGGCTTATATACCTTGACTTCACCACTCTCATTCAACCATTGAAACTTATATGGCCTAGGTTGCTTCATAGTTGGTAAATTAAGCTTTTCAACCATAATTGTGCTAGCCATATTAGTGAACTCCCACTATTAATAACTGTACTACATACCTTGTCTTTGCTAAGACACCTTGTCTAAAAGATGTTATCACGTTGCAACTCATTTTCTTCCTTCACTAGCACAATCAATGCTCTCTTTATGACAAGAGCTACTCCATTAACTGGATACTCCTCTCTATCACTTTCTCCCTCTAATGATGGCACAAAACCCACATTTTTACACTTGGATTGCTTAACTTTGGACTTGTAATCGGCCTTCTCATCCCTTTTACTCCAATTTGGCTTCAAAGATGAGGTAGAACCTGCATTCTGCCCAAATCATATGGAACCCTTTCATTTAAGTTGTCTTTCAACTTTCATTGCCATGTGAACTATGTCTTTTAATTCCACCTAGTGTTGTAATTCAACCACATTGGCTATGTCTCTATTTAGCCCTTATAGAAATTGACCCATGGTTGTCTCTTTATCTTATTCTACATTCACCCTAATCATGGCAATCTTTATCTCTTTATGGTAGTCCTCCACACTTTTGGTGCCCTGATTAAGCTCTTGCAGCCTTTGGTACAACTCCCTATAATAGTGATTAGGGACAAACTTCCTCCTTATGATAGCCTTCATCTCCTCCCATGTATCGATAGGCCACTTATGATTTAATGGCAGCAAATAATAGCATAATCAGAAAATTCAACGGCAGCAAGCTTTACCTTTTCCTCCTCAAAATAGTTGTGGCAATTAAAAACCAATTCAACCTTCTTCTCCCATTCTCGATACACAATAGGATTATTCTTCCCTTGGAACAGAGGATTTGTTATTTTAATACTACCCAAATCACGGTCATAGATACCTTGCGTCTCAAAATCTCTTTAATTCCTTCTATTGTTTGTAGTTCTAACCACAGTAGTTTGATCATTAAATTCATCATCTTTATGGTCATAGACTTGTCTCAATTGCCTTCTTGCATTAGAAGCCTTGTAGTTCCCATGCCTCATTTGCAACTCTATTATTATATTAGCTTACTCCTCCATCCTTTCCCTCATATCATCAAATTTAGTATTCATGCACTCAAATTGTTGTTGCATAGCTTTGATCATGAAGGACACATCACTAACTCCCTCTTGAGTTGCACCTTTGATTAGGATACCTTACAGAATACTCCCTCACGTGTTTCACTCAAAAGAAAAAGTGTCACACTTTCTCAAGTTTACAATTTTTATGGCTTTTTCTCAATATGAACTTGTACTCTTGCCTTTTACCACACAAATTTCCCCTTTCATCTCTTTAAAGAATTGAACAAGCTAAATCAAAACGATTGTTTTTGAATATAATAAGATAAATGGTGTAGAATTAAACTAATTGGAGAACAAGGAGTCAAAAAACAAAAAAGGATATCTAGGCAAATGAATTTAATGAACTAAACTCACAAAAATTAGGATAAGGGGTTAAACTTAAAGGAAAAACATAGATGATATAACAAGAAAATAGATAGTAGAATTGAAGTTGAGTAAGAAAATTATATTATTATTGTGGTCAATATGACCAAACTATTTAACTTTTATCAATTACTTGAATTTGATGCCTTTTTTCTTTCTCTTTTTTTTTCATTCCTCTTTTTCTTTTCTTTTCTTTTTTTTTCTCGACATAAAACAACAGTAGAATACTTTAAGACAACAATTGGAATTGAAATTAGCACATTTTTTATAGTTATGATCTCAAACAAATAAGTAAAGTGAGAAGGGTTGCAAATGGACAGATTAGTGAATTTGAATGGTAATGTACTTAATAGGCAAATTAAACAAAAATAAATAAATCACAAGGCAGCAAATTGAAGAATTAGTTGATCCAACCTGATTTAGAATTGGGTTCTGAAACCAACTGATGCAGAAAACCCCAAAAGATGTGGCTTAGGGACCCAATACACACAAGAAATCAAAGAATATCTAAGAAAGCTAAATTAGACTGTAATAACACAAACCTTAGACCCAACATTAAAACGAACATGAATATAGGGTATTTAAGAAGAATTTGGATGTCACACTGCAGAAAAAAAAGGAATTAGGAGAGATAAGTCGAATGGAATGCCATAAGAATAGGTACTTCTTGAAAAGTTCTTTAGTTCTCGAAAGAACCAAAGGAGAAAGTCCTTACTTTTTATTTCTCTCAAAGTTGTCTAATCATCCAGAGCTTACAAGGAGGTGCCTATTTATAGGCTAAGACAACAATCTTAAAAAGACATAAATTCCTATTTATAACAAATCCTTATTTAAGAGGAATTCCTATCTATGACAATTCTTATACAGAAAACTTTCACTTTTATGCAATCACTTATTTAGGATAAACTCCTAACCCATTAAGTACTCCAATCAATTTTTGATGGCCTTGACTCTCTTCCAAACTTGAATTCGCACCATTTGTAGTCTAGTTGGCTTGAATGTCCTTAATCAGCCCATTTAGTGCTTCTTTCATCTTTTTTGGCTCTAGCTTGTGTTATTGGGTCTTTTGGAATGTGCAATGGACCTCTTGTATTCTTTAAAGCCTTCCACCCATCATTACTAAGGTTCCTATCAATAAATGGGGTAGAATTGAACTAATTAAAGAACAAGGAGTCAAAAAAATGAAAAATGATATCAAGGCAAATGAATTTAATGAACTAGACTCACATAAATTAAGATATGACGTTAAATTTAGAGGACAAACATGGATGACATAATAAGAAAGTAGATGGTAGAATTGGAGTTGAGCATGAAAACTATATTACTATTATGTTAATTTGACCAAACCATTTAACTCCTATGAATAACTTGAATTTGATACTTTTTTTTTATTCCTCCCTTTTTTTCCTTTTTCTTTTGCTCAACAAAAAACAATAGTAGAATACTTGAAGACAACAAATGGAATTGAAAATAGCACATTTTCATAGTTATGTACTTAAACAAATGAGCAAAGTAAGGGGGATTACAAATGGATAGATTAGTGCATTTGAATGATAATGTGCTTAATAGACGAACTAAACAAAAATAAATAAATTACAAGTCAACAAATTGAAGAATTAATTGATCTAACCTCATGCAAAACCAGGCTCTAACACTAACTTAATGTGGAAAACCCCAAAAGACGTGGCTTAGGGACCTAACACACGCAAGGAATCAAAGAATATCCAAAAAAACTAAATCAAACTTTAATAAAAATAACCCTAGACCCAACATTCAATGAAACACAAACTTTAGGTACTGAAGAAGGGTATGGACACCACACTCCGAAAAAGAAAGGAATTGGGAGTGATAAGTCAAATTGAATGCCACAAGAAGAGATATCTCTTGATAAGTTCTTTAGTTTTTGAAAGAACCAAAGGAGAAAACCCTTACTTTTATTTCTCCCAAAATTGTCCAATGCTCCAAAGCTTACAAGGAGGTGCCTATTTATAGGCTAAGATAGCAATCTTAAAAAGGCATAAATTCCTATTTAGGATAAATCCTTATTTAGAAGGAACTTTTAACTAGGATAAATTCTTACATATAAAACTTTCACTTTTAAACAATCACTTATTTAGGATAAGCTTCTAATTAAAAGTGAATGTTATTACTTATTTCTAACCCATTAAGTACTTCAATCATATTAATAAGGCCTTGACTCTCTTTCAAGTTTGAATTTGCACCATTTGTAGTTTGGTTGGCCTAAATATCCTTAATCAACCCATTTAGTGCTTCTTTCATTTTTTGGCTCTAGCTTGTGTTATTAGGCCCTCTAGAATGTGCAATGGACCTCTTGCATCCTTTGAAGCCTTTCACCCATCGTCTCTAAACTTCATACCATTCCCCCTCTCTTTGAAAGGTTTTTTCCTCGAATCATCACCTACATCGAAAGAAAAAAGATCAGAAATTTTAAATGTCGCACTCACAGTATACTCATCAAGAAGGTCCAACTTATAGGTATTATTATTAATTCATGCTACAACTTGAAATGGACCATCTTTAGGCTATAGCTTTGAACACCTCTGAGCTGGCAACTATTCCTTGTGCATATGCACCCAAACCCAATCACCAGGTTTAAACACCACCTTCTTTTGCCTTTTTGTTGACATCAGAGGTATATTGCTTAGTTCATTTTTCAATATGTTGTTGCACCTTCTGATGCAATTTTTTTCACCATGTTTACCCTTGTGTTCACCATCTAAGTTAGTATACTCATCGAAAGGTATAGGCATTTAATCCAATGGAGTCAACGGATTAAAATCATGTATAATTTCAAATATAGAGTAACTAGTAGCAGAAAAAATACTTCTATTATTTGCAAACTCTACATGCAGTAAACAATCTTCCCATGTTTTCAAATTCAATCGAATAATAGCATACAAAAGAGTAGAAAGAGTTTAATTAACCTCCTCAGTTTTCCTATTGGTTTGTGGATGACAAGTAGTTGAAATCAATAGCTTAGTACCTAACTTACCCCATAAAGTCATATAAAAGTGGTTGGTGCATTAATGAGACCAAATTACTTAACAAGCCATTCATACAAACCATACTTAGTTTTAAAAGTTGTTTTCTACTGATCTCCCTCTCTCATCCTAATCTAATGATATCCACTTTTCAAATTAATTTTAAAAAAGACACCTGAACCATGCAATTCATCCAATATGTCATCCAACCTAGGTATGGGGTAACGATACTTTACAGTGATTTTGTTGATTGCTTAACAGTCAACTCATATCCTCTAAGTCTCATATTTCTTGAGTACAAGTAGGACAATAAGTGCAAAGGGACTCATAGTTTCCCTCATATATCCTTTCAAATTAAATTCCTCAAGCTGCCTTTAAAGCTCTTTATCCCCTCGAGATTACTCTTATATGCTAACCGGTCTAGGATAGATGCACTAAGGATAAAATAAATTTGATACTTAATTTTTCTCTTAAGTGGCAATCCACTTGGGACATAATTGGGAAATACATCTTCAAATTCCTACAAAAGAGAAATAACAACACTAGGTAAAGATAGGTCAAACTTGCTAGTGTTAAAATAAGCCTCTTTGTACAAAAGTATGATTATAGGCTGTTTTGGCATAAAATACTCTTTTATTTTCTTCTCACTCTCTTGTGTCCTCACATTTTCTCCTCTCTTTTATGTTTTTGTCATCTCTCTTTTTTCAATCTCTTTTTTCATTTCACTCTCATTTTTAATCCTTAATTGATCCTCACAAGCTTCTTGAGGTAATGATGGTACAAGAGTGATGGGTTTTTCATACATTACAAAGGAATATTGATTCTTGAAGCCATCATGCATAACTCACCTATTAAATTGCCATGGTCTTCCTAATAGAATATGACATAAATACATGGGTACAACATCATATAAAACTTCATCACGGGGGTACCGTCCAATAAAAAATGACACGAGCACTTGCTTATTTACCTTGACTTCACCACTTTGATTCAAAGATGAAAGTTTGTATGGCATAGATGCTTCATAGTTGGTGAATTTAGCTTTTCAAATTGAGTTAGCCACATTAGTACAACTCCTACTATCAATAATCATACTACATACGTTATCTTTGATGAGACACCTAGTATGAAAGATGTTATCTCGTTGCACCTTATTTTCTTCCTTCACTAGCACATTCAATGCTTGCCTTGTGATGAGAGGTACTCCATTAATCGAAAACTCCTCTCGATCAATTTCACTGTTTAATGATGTTACAGAATCATCATCTGCCTCCTAGGTAGGACCCATATTCTTGCTCTTGGATAGCTCAGCTTTGGACTTGCAATTGGCCTTCTTATCCCTTTTACTCCAATTCAAATTCCAAGATGAGATAGAACCTGAATTTTTTCCAAACCATGAGGAACCCTTTTGTTTAAGTTGTGTTTCAACTTTCACTGTCAGGTGCACTATATCTTCTAATTCCACATAATGTTGCAACTCAACCACCTTAGCTATGTCTCTATTTAGCCCTTGCAGAAATTGAGTCATGGTTTCCTCTTTATCTTCTTCTAGATTCACCTTAATCATAGCAATCTCCATCACCTTGTGGTAATCTTCCACACTTTTGGTGCCCTAAGTGAGCCCTTGCAGCCTTTGGTACAACTACCAGTAATAGGGATTAAGGACGAACCTCCTCCTCATGATAGCCTTCATCTCCTCCTATGAATCAATAGGCCACTCACAATTGCTTCTCCTAGTCAAAATAAGTTGATCCACTAAATAATAGAATAATTAGTAAATTCAATGACAGTAAGTTTTACCTTTTTCTCCTTGGAATAGTTGTGGTAGTCAAAAATCACCTTAATCTTCTTCACCCTTTTTAGTTACACATCAGGATTATTCTTGCCTTGGAATGGAGAAATTGTCATTTTAATACTACCCAAATCATGGACATAGGTGGCTTGCCTCCTAAAATCTCTCCAATCCCTTCTATTATTGGCAGTTTTAACCATAGTGTTTGATCATCAAATTCATCATCTTCTACATCGTACTCATGGTCATAGGCTTATCTCAATTGCCTTATTGCATTAAGAGCCTCATAGTCCCCATGTCTCCTTTGCAACTATGTTATTGTATTAGCTTGCTCCTCTATCTACTCATACATGTCACCAAATATGGTATTCATGCACTTAAATTGTTGTTGCATAGCTTTAATCATAAAGGACACATCACTAACTCCCTCCTCAACTACACCTTTGTCTTTGGAGGTCAACTTGTTTTGACTAGGAGAAGGAATTGTGACCAGCCTATTGATACATGGGTAGAGATGAAGATTGTCATGATTAAGGCGAATGTAGAAGAAAATAAAGAGGCAATTATGACTCGATTTCTACATGGGCTAAACAAAGACATAGCAAATGTGGTTGAATTGCAACACTACATGAAATTAAAAGACATGGCGCATATGGAAATGAAAGTTGAAAGGCAACTTAAATGAAAGGGTTCCATATAGTTTGGGAAGAATTCAGGGTCCACTTTATCTTGGAAGCCATTTTTCAATATGTTGCCACACCTTCTTATGCAATTTTTTTAACCATGTTAGCCTTGCATTCACCATCTAAGCTAGCATACTCATTGATAGGTATAAGCACTAAATCCAAAGGAGTCAATGAATTAAAACTACATACAATTTCAAATGGAGAGTAACTAGTAGTAGAATGAACACTCCTATTAAATGCAAACTAGACATGTGGTAAACAATTTTCCCATATTTCCAAATTCATTCAATAATAGCATGCAAAAAAGTAGAAAGAGTTCAATTAACCACCTTAATCTACCTATCAATTTGTGGATGACAAGTAGTTGAAAATAATAATTTAGTTCCTAACTTACCCCATAAAGTCTTCCTATGTCGGTTTGAAACAATGCTCTGAGGCATGCCATGCAAATGTATTACTTCTCTAAAGAACAAGTCAGCCACATAGCTTGCATCATCAGTTTTATGGCATGGGATGAAGTGTGTCATCTTTGAAAATCTATCAATAACAACAAATATAGAATCCTTACCCCTTTTTGATCATGACAACCCTAGTATAAAGTTCATAGATAAATCAACCTAAAGATGGCTAGGTATAGGTAAGGGGGTATATGAGTTGAATCCCATAAGAAGAGGTACCTCTTGACAAGTTCTTTTGTTCTTAAAAAAAACCAAAGGAGAAAACCCTTACTCTGTATTTTTCTTAAAGTTGTTTTATGTTCCAAAGCTCACAATGAGGTGCCTATTTATAGGCTAAGATAGCAATCCTAAAGAGACATAAATTCCTATTTAGGAGAGCTACCTAAATAAGGATTTGGGACAAATTTTTACACATAAAACTGTCACTTTTATAACTATCACTTATTTTGGGATAAACTCCTATTTAGGAATGAATGCTATTACTTAGTCCTGACCCATTAAGTACTCAAATCATATTAATATGGCCTTGACTCTCTTTTAAGCTTGAATTTGCACCATTTGTAACTTGGTTGGCTTGAATGTCCTCAATCATCCCATTTAGTGCTTCTTTCATCTTTTTGGCTCTAGCTTATGTCATTGGGCCTTTTGGAATATGCAATGGACCTCTGACAACCTTTGAAGCCTTCCACGCATCATTTTTAAGCTTCTTATCAAATTTGTTGATCTTTTTCCTAAAGACCCAAGTGGGTCAATTTAGTGAACTTGTTTAACTGACAAGCACTCATATGTTTATTTAAGTATCTTTATACTTTAATTTATGAGATCAACTACTTTCTTTATAACAAAGAATCATGAAAAAGACATCAGTAATATGAGATGCATCATCAGTCTTGTGGCAGGGAACAAAATGAGCCATCTTGCAGAAGCAATCTACTACCAGTATGATAAAATCATTTCACTTTTGTGTCCTTTGTAGCCTAAGAACAAAATCCATGCTCACACCAGTCCAAGGAATTTCTGGAACTGGAAGAGGAGTATAAAGACCTTGAGAACTATCTTTGGATTTGGCTTTGTGACATGTTACACATCTTTTAACAATGGCTTGCACACACTTGTTCATTCTGAATGATTTTGAAAATAGCTTGTGTACCCACAACAGGCATTATATTCATCCCAACAAGCACATCCATACTCCCTTGGAATAAGGAATCCTTTGAATTTCATTAAACAAGGAGTCTTTGGTGATACCAAGCATTTCTTACAAGTATTTTCTACTTAATTACAGACTGATGAGACCGTTTCTTGATTTCTTCCTAACAATGCTCCACTTGATGTTGTAATTACCCATTCACACTTAATGACCTTGGAAATAGCTTGTGTGCCCACGACAGACAATAATATTCATGGCAACAAGTGCATCTATTCTCCCTTGGATGTAGGAATTTGTTGAATTTCATTAAAGAAGGAGTCTTTGATGATGACTAGCATTTCTTACAAGCATTTTTGGTATAATTACTGAACAATGAGACCATCCCCTTATTTCTTCCTAACAAGGCTCCACCATTTGTAACAATAACTCATTCACACTTAATGATCTTGAAAATAGCTTATGTGCCCACAACAGGCACTATATTCATGGCAACAAGCACATTTATATGCCCTTGGAACTCGAAATCCATTGAATTTCATTAAATAAGGAGTCTTTGATGATGACTAGTATTTTTTACAAGTATTTCTAGTATAATTATTGAATAATGAAACCATCCCTTCCTTTCTTCCTAACAAGGGCTCCACCTTTTGTGTAATATCTCATTCACACTTAATGATCTTGAAAATCGCTTGAGCACCCATAACAGGCATTATATTCATGGCAACAAGCACATCTATACTCCCTTGGAATATGGAATCCGTTGAATTTCATTAAACAAGGAGTCTTTGGTGATCACTAGCATTTCTTACAAGTTTTTTATACTTAATTACAAACTAATGAGACCGTCTCTTGATTTCCTCCTAACTATTCTCTACTTTTGGTTAAAATTACCCCTTCAAACTTAATGATCTTGAAAATAGCTTGTACATCACAACAGACACTCATATTCTCACCAACAAGCACATCTATTCTCCCTTAGATGTAGGAATCTGTTGAATTTCATTAAACAAGGAGTCTTTGGTGATGACTAGCATTTCTTACAAGTATTTTTTACTTAATTACAGACTAATGAGACTGTCTCTTGATTTGTTCCTAGCAATGCTCCACTTTTTGTTATAATTACCCATTCACACTTCATGATCCTAAAAATAGCTTGTGTGTCCACAACAAGCAATATATTCTTGGTAACAAGCACATTATACTCCCTTAGAACTAGGAATCCATTGAATTTCTTTAAACAAGGAGTCTTTGATGATGACTAGCATTTCTTTTAAGTATTTAGGGTATAATTACTGAATAATGAGACCATACCATCATTTCTTCCTAAAAGGGCTCCAACTTTTGTTGCAATAATTCATTCCCACTTAATGATCTTGAAAATAGCTTGTGTGCCCACAACAGGCAATATATTCTTGGCAACAAGCACATCTATACTCTCTTAGAACTAGGAATCCATTAAATTTCATTAAATGAGAAGTCTTGATGATCACTAGCTTTTCTTTCAAGTATTTGCAGTATAATTACTGAATAATGAGGCTGTCTCTTCATTTCTTCTAAACAAGACTCGACCTTTTGTTGGAATAACACATTCACACTTAATGACTTTGAAAAAAGCTTGTGTGCCCATAATAGGCACAATTCATGCCAACAATCACATCTATACCACCTTGGAACAAGGAATCAGTTGAATTTCATTAAACAAAGAGTCTTTGCTGATTACTTGCGCTTCTTACAAGTATTTTCTACTTAATTACAAACTAATTACAAGGAGTCTCTTGAAAATACCTTCATGGCAAAAACCACATCAATACTTCCTTTGAATAAGGAATCCGTTGAATTTCATTAAACAAGAGTTCTTTGATCATGACTAGCATTTCTTACAAGCATTTTTGGAATAATTAATGAATAAAGTGACCATCTCTTCATTTCCTCCTAACACAGCTCCACCTTTTGTTGCAATAACTCATTCACACCAAATGATCTTGAAAATTGCTTGTATGCCCCCAACAGGCAATATATTCATGGCAAGAAGCACATATATTCTCCCTTGGAACTAGGAATCCATTGAATTTCATTAAACAAGGAGTCTTTGCTGATGACTAATATTTCTTATAAGCATTTTTGGTATAATTACTAAATAAGTAGACCATCTCTTCTTTTCTTCCTAACAAGGCTCCACTTTTTGTTGCAACAACTCATTCACACTTAATGATCTTGAAAATAGCTTGTGTGCCCACAACAGGCAATATATTCATAGCAAAATCCACATCTATAATTTCTTCGAATAGGGAATCCATTGAATTACAATAAACAAAGTGTCTTTGATCAAGACTAGCATTTCTTACAAGCATTTTCGATATAATTACTGAATAAAGAGATCGTCACTTCATTTCTTCCTAACAAGGGTCCACCTTTTGTTGCAATAACCCATTCACACTTAATGATCTTAAAAATAGCTTGTGTGCCCACAATAAACACTATATTCAAGGCAAGAAGCACATCTATACTATCTTCGAACTAGAAATCCAATGAATTTCATTAAACAAGAAGTCATTGATGATGACTAGTATTTCTTTCAAGTATTTTTGGTATAATTACTGAATAATGAGACCATCTCATCATTTCTTCCTAACAAGGCTCCACCTTTTGTTGCAATAACCCATTCACACTTAATGATCTTGAAAATAGCTTGTGTGCCCATAATAGACACTATATTCATGGCAACAAGCACATCTATACTCTCTTTGAACTAGGAATTTGATGAATTTCATTAAAGGAGTCATTGATGATGACTAGCATTTCTTTGAAGTATTTTTGGTATAATTACTGAATAATGAGACCGTCTCATCATTTCTTCCTAACAAGGCTCCCCTCTTTATTGCAATAACTCATTCACACTTAATGATCTTGAAAATAGCTTGTATGCCCACAACAGGCAATATATTCATGGCAAAATCCACATCTATAATTTCTTCGAACAAGGAATCTGTTGAATTACAATAAACAAAGTGTCTTTGATCAAGACTAGCATTTCTTACAAGCATTTTTGATATAATTACTGAATAAAGAGATCGTCACTTCATTTCTTCCTAACAAGGGTCCACCTTTTGTTGCAATAACCCATTCACACTTAATGATCTTAAAAATAGCTTGTGTGCCCACAATAAACACTATATTCAAGGCAAGAAGCACATCTATACTATCTTTGAACTATAAATCCAATGAATTTCATTAAAGAAGGAGTCATTGATGATGACTAGTATTTCTTTCAAGTATTTTTGGTATAATTACTGAATAATGAGACCATCTCATCATTTCTTCCTAACAAGGCCCCACCTTTTGTTGCAATAACCCATTCACACTCAATGATCTTGAAAATAGCTTGTGTGCCCACAATAGACACTATATTCATGGCAACAAGCACATCTATACTCTCTTGGAACTAGGAATTTGATGAATTTCATTAAAGGAGTCATTGATGATGACTAGCATTTCTTTGAAGTATTTTTGGTATAATTACTGAATAATGAGACCGTCTCATCATTTCTTCCTAACAAGGCTACCCTCTTTGTTGCAATAACTCATTCACATTTAATGATCTTGAAAATAGCTTGTGTGCCCACAACAAACACTATATTCATGGCAACAAGCACATCTATACTCCCTTGGAACTAGGAATCCAATGAATTTCATTAAACAAGGAGTTATTGATGATGACTAGCATTTCTTTCAAGTATTTGTGTAAAATTACTAAATAATGAGACCGTCTCATTATTTCTTCCTAACAAGGATCCACCTTTTGTTGCAATAACTCATTCACACTTAGTGATCTTGAAAATAGCTTGTGTGCCCACTACAGGCACTATATTCTTAGCAATAAGCACATCTATACTCTCTTGGAACAAGGAATCTGTTGAATTTCATTAAACAAGGAGTCTTTCATGATGACTAGCATTTCTTACTAGTATTTTCTACTTAATTACAAACTAATGGGACTGTCTCTTGATTTCTTCCTAATAATGCTCCACATTTGGTTGTTGTTACCCATTCACACTTAATGATCTAGAAATTAGTTTGTGTGCCCACAACAGGCAATATATTCATCACATAATGCACATCTATATTCCCTTGTAACAAGGAATCCATTGAATTTCAATAAACAATGAGTCTTTGACCATGACAATCATTACTAACAAGCACTTTTGGGACAATTACTAAATAATGAGACCGTCACTTCATTTCTTCCTAATAAGGCTCCACCTTTTGTTGCAATAACTCATTCACACTTAATGATCTTGAAATTAGCTTATGTGCCCACAATAGGCACTATATTCATGGTAACAAGCACATCTATACTCCCTTGGAACAAGGAATCAATTGAATTTTATTAAACATGGAGTCTTTGGTGATGATTAGCATTTCTTACAATGATTTTCTACTAAATTATAGACTAATGACTCCTTCTTTTGATTTCTTCCTAACAATGCTCCACTTTTTTTGTAATTACCCATTCACACTTAATGATCTTGAACATAGCCTGTATGCCCACACTGTGCACTATATTCATGGCAATAAGCACATCTATTCTCTCTTGGATATAGGAATCTATTGAATTTCATTAAACAAGAAGTCTTTGATGTTGACTAGAATTTCTAACAATCACTTTTGGTACAATTACTAAATAATGAGATCGTCTCTTTATTTCTTCCTAACAAGGGTCCACCTTTTGTTGCAATAACCCATTCACACTTAATGATCTTGAAGATAGCTTGTGCACCCTCAACAGGCACTATATTCATGGCAACAAGCACATTTGTACTCCCTCAGAACAAGGAATCCGGTCAATTTCATTAAACAAGGAGTCTTTGATGATGACTAGCATTTCTTGCAAGTATTGTCTACTAAATTACAGACAAATAAGACCATCTCTTGATTTCTTCCTAACAATGCTCCACTTTTTGTTGTATTTACCCATTCATAATTATTAATTTTGAAATTAGCTTGTGTGGGCACAACGAGGACCAATATTCATGGCAACAAGCACATCTATTCTCCCTTGGATATAAGAATCTGTTGAATTTCTTTAAACAAGGAGTCTTGGATGATGACTAGCATTTCTTACTAGCACTTTCTGTACAATTACTGAATAATGAGACCATCTCTTCATTTCTTCATAACAAGGCTCCACCTTTTGTTGCAATATCTCATTCACACTTAATGATCTTGAAAATAGCTTTTGTGCCCTTAACAGGCACCATATTCATGGCATCAAGCAAATCTGTACTCCCTTGGAACAAGGAATTCATGTAATTTATTTAAACAAGGAGTCTTTGCTAATGACAAGTGTTTCTTACAAGTATTTTCTACTTAATTACAGACTAATTAGACTGTCTCTTGATTTCTTCCTAACAATGCTCCACTTTTTGTTGTAATTACCCATTCACACTTAATGATCTTAAATATAGCTTGTGTGGCCACAACAAGGGCCAATATTCATGGCAACAAGTACATCTATTCTCCCTTGGATATAGGAATCTGTTGAATTTCATTAAACAAAGAGTCTTTGATGATGACAAGCCTTTCTTCCAAGCTTTTTTGGTACAGTTACTGATTAATAAGACCGTCACTTCATTTCTTCCTAACAAGGATTGACCTTTTGTTGCAATAACCCATTCACACCTAGTGATCTTGAAAATAGCTTGTGTGCCCACAATAGACAATGTATTCATGGAAACAAGTACATCTATACTCTCTTGGAACTAGGAATTTGATGAATTTCATTAAAGAAGGAGTCATTGATGACAACTAGCATTTTTTCAAGTTTTTTTTATGATGCCTAGCATTTCTTTTGAGTATTTTTGGTATAATTACTAGATAATGAGACTGTCCCTTCATTTCTTTCTATCAAGGCTCCACCTTTGGTTGCAATATCTCATTCACACTTAATGATCTTGAAAATAGCTTATGTGCTCACAACGGCCACTATATTCATTGTAACAAGTAGATCCATACTCCTTTGGAACAAGGAATCTGTTGAATTTCATTAAACAAGGAGTCTTTGGTGATAACTAGCATTTCTTACAAGTATTTTCTACTTAATTATAGACTATTGAGACCATCTCTTGATTTCATCCTAACAATGCTCCACCTTTTGTTGTGATTACCAATTCACACTTAATGATCTTGAAAATGACTCGTGTGCCCACAACAGGGATTAATATTCATGGCAATAAGCACATCTATTCTCCCTTGGATATAGGAATCCATTGAATTTCATTAAACAAGGAGTCTTTGATAATGACTAGCGTTTCCTACAAGCTTTTTTGGTACAATTACTGAATAATGAGACTGTCTCTTCATTTCTTCCTAACAAGGCTCCACCATTTGTTACAATAACTTATTCACACTTAATGATCTTGAAAATAGCTTGTGTGCCCACAACAGACACTATTTTCATGGCAACAAGCACATTTATACTCCCTTGGAACAAAGAATTTGTTAAATTTCATTAAATAAGGAGTCTTTGGTGATGACAAGCATTTCTTACAAGTATTTTCTACTGAATTACAGACCAATGAGATCATCTCTTGATTTCTTCCTAATAATGTTCCACTTTTTGTTATAATTACCCATTCAAACTTAATGATCTTGAGAATACCTTGTGTGCCCACAACAGAGACTAATATTCATGCCAACAAGCAAATCTATTCTCCCTTGGATATCACTAAATAAGGAGTCTTCAATGATGACTAGCATTTCTTACAAGCATTTTCAGAACAATTTCTGAATAATGAGACCATCTCTTCTTTTCTTCCTAACAAGGCTCCACATTTGGTTGTAATAACTCATTTGCACTTAATGATCTTGAAATAGCTTATATGCCCACAATAGACACTATTTTTATGGCAACAAGCACATTTATACTTCCTTAGAACTAGGAATCTGATGAATTTCTTTAAGCAAGGAGTCATTGATGATGACTTGCATTTCTTTCAAGTATTTTTGGAATAATTATTTAATAATAAGGCCGTCTCTACCTTTCTTCCTAACAAAGATCCACCTTTTTATTGTAATTACCCATTCACCTTTAATGATTGTGAAAATACATTGTGTGGCCACAATATGGACTAATATTCCTTGCAACAAGCATTGTGTGGATATAGTAATCCATTGAATTTCATTAAACAAGGAGTTTTTGATAATGACTAGCTTATCTTACATGCTTTTTTGGTACAATTATTGAATAATGAGACTATCTCTTCATTTCTTCCTAACAACGCTCCTCCTTTTGTAGCAATAACTGATTCGCACCTAATGATCTTGAAAGTAGCTTGTATGTTGACAATAGGCACTATTTTCATGGCAACAAGCACATCTATACTCCCTTGGAACAAAGAATCTGTTGATTTTCATTAAACAAGGAGTCTTTGGTGATGACTAGCATTTCTTTCAAGTATTTTTGGTATAATTACTTAATAATGAGATCGTCTCTTGATTTCTTCCTAACAATACTCCACTTTTTGTTGTAATTAGCGATTCACACTTAATGATCTTGAAAATACCTTGTGTGCCCACAACATGGATGAAAATTCATGGCAACAAGCACATCTATTCTCCCTTAGATATAGGAATCCATTGAATTTCATTAAACAAAGTGTTATTAATGATGACTAGCATTTCTTTTAAGTTTTTTTTAGTAAAATTACTGAATAATGAGATCGTCCCCTCATTTCATCTTAACAAGGCTCCACCTTTTGTTGGAATAACTCATTCACACTTAATGTTCTTGAAAATATCTTGTGTGCCCATAATAGGTACTATATTCATGTTAACAAGCACATCTATACTCCCTTGGAGCTAGGAATGCGATGAATTTTTTTAAACAAGGCGTCATTGATGATGACTAGCAATTCTTTCAATTATTTTTGGTATAATTACTTAATAACGAGATCATCTCTACATTTCTTCCTAATAAGGATCCACCATTTTGTTGTAATTACCCATTCACACTTAATGATCTTGAAAATTCCTTGTGTGGCCACAACAGGGAGTAATATTCATGGCAACAAGGACATCTATTCTCCCTTCGATATTGGAATCCATTGAATTTCATTAAACAAGTAGTCTTTGAGAATGACTAGCATTTCTTACAAGCTTTTGTGGTACAATTACTGAATAATGAGACTGTCTCCTCATTTTATCCTAACAAGGCTCCACCTTTTGTTGCAATAACTCATTCACATTTAATGATCTTGAAAATAGCTTGTGTGCCCATAACAAGCACATCTATACTCCCTTGGAACAAAGAATTTGTTGAATTTCTTTAAACAAGGAGTCTTTGGTGATGACTAGCATTTCTTACAAGTATTTTCTACTTAAATACAGATTAATGAGATAGTCTCATTATTTCTTCCTAACAATGCTCCACATTTTGTTGTAATTACCCATTCACATTAAATGATCTTGAAAATACCTTATGTGCCCACAACAAGGACTAATATTAATGGCAATAAGCACGTCTATTCTCACTTGGATATAGGAATCCATTGAATTTCATTAAACAGGGAGTCTTTGATTATGACTAGCATTTCTTAGAAGCACTTTCAGTACAATTTCCAAATAATGAGACTGTCTTTTTATTTCTTCCTAACAAGGCTCCACCTTTTGTTGCAATAACTCATTCACACTTAATAATCTCAAAAATAGCTTTTGTGCCCTCAACAGACACTATATTCATGGAAACAACCATATTTATACTCCCTTGGAACAAGGAATTCGTTGAATTACATTAAATAAGGAGCCTTTGTTGATGACTAGCCTCTGAATTATAGACCAATGAGATAATCTCTTGATTTCTTCCTAACAATGTTCCACTTTTTGTTGTAATTACCCATTTAGACTTAATGATCTTGAAAATATCGTGTGCGCCCCCAATAGGGACTAATATTCATGCCAACAATCACATCTATTCTCTCTTAGATATTAAAATCCATTGAATTTCATTAAATAAGGAGTCTTCGATGATGACTAGCATTTCTTACAAGTACTTTTAGTACAATTACTTAATAATGAGACCGTCTCTTCATTTCTTCCCAACAAGGCTTGACCTTTTGTTACAATAACTCATTCACACTTAATGATCTTGAAAATAGCATCTGTGCTCACAACAGACACAATTTTCATGGCAACAAGCACATCTATACTCCCTTTGAAAAAAGAATCTATTGAATTTCATTAAACAAGGAGTCTTTGGTGATGACTAGCATTTCTTACTAGTATTTTCTACTTAATTACAAACTAATGAGATCGCCTTTTCATTTCCTCCTAAAAATGCTCCACTTTTTGTTGTATCTACCTATTCACACTTAATGATCTTGAAAATACCTTGTGTGCCCACAACAGGGACTAATATTCATGGCAATAAGCACATCTATTCTCCCTTGGATATAGGAATCCATTTAATTTCACTAAACAAGAAGTCTTCCATGATAACTAGCATTTCTTACCAGTATTTTTGGTACAATTTCTGAATAATGAGACCATCTCTTCATTTCTTCCTAACAAGGCTCTACCTTTTATTGCAATAACTCATTCGCACTTAATGATCTTGAAAATAGCTTGTGTGCCCACAACATACAGTATTTTCATGGCAACAAGCACATCTATACTCCTTTGGAACTAGGAATCTAATGAATTTCTTTAAACAAGGAGTCACTGATGGTGACTAACATTTCTTTCAAGTATTTTTGGAATAATTACTTAATAATGAGACCGTATATTTATTTCTTCCTAACAAGGCACCACCTTTTTGTTGTAATTACCCATTCACACTTAATGATCTTAAAAATACCTTGTATGGCCACAACAAGGACTAATATTCATGGCAGCAAGCACATCTATTCTCCCTTAGATATAGTAATCCATTAAATTTCATTAAACAAGGAGTCTTTCATAATGACTAGCATATCTTACAAGCTTCTTTGGTACAATTACTGAATAATGAGACTGTCTCTTCATTTCACCCTCATAAGGAATCCGTTGAATTTCATTAAATAAGGAGTCTTTGATGATGACTAACATTTTTAAGAAGCACTTTTGATACAATTACTAACTAATGAGACTGTCTCTTTATTTCTTCTTAACAAGGTTCCACCTTTGTGTGCCCACAAGCGGCACTTTTTTCATGGCAACAAGCACATCTATACTCCCTTGGAACAAGGAATCCGTTGAGTTTTATTAAACAAGGAGCCTTTGTTGATGACTAGCATTTCTTACAAGTATTTTCTACTTAATTACTGACTAATGAGATCGACTCTTGATTTCTTCCTAACAATGCTCCACTTTTTGTTCTAATTACCCATTCACACTTAATGATCTTGAAAATACCTTGTCTACCTACATTAGGAACTTATATTCATGGCAACAAGCACATCTATTCTCCCTTGGATATAGGAATTTGTTGAATTTCATTAAACAAGGAGTCTTTGACGATGACTAGCATTTCTTCCAAGCTTTTTCAGTATAATTACTGATTAATGAAACTGTGTTTTCATTTCTTCCTAACAAGGCTCCACCTTTCGTTGCAATAACTCTTTCACACTTAATGATCTTGAAAATACCTTATGTGCCCACAATAGGGACTAATATTCATGGTAATAAGCACATCTATTCTCACTTAGATATAGGAATCCATTGAATTTCATTAAATAAGAAGTCTTTGATGATGACTAGCATTTCTAAGAAGCACTTTCAGTACAATTACTGACTAATGAGACTGTCTCTTTATTTCTTCCTAACAAGGATCCACCTTTGTGTGCCCACAAGCAGCACTATTTTCATGGCAACAAGCAAATCTATACTCCCTTGGAACAAGGAATCCGTTGAGTTTTATTAAACAAGGAGCCTTTGTTAATGACTAGCATTTCTTACAAGTATTTTCTACTTAATTACAAACTAATGAGACCGTCTCTTGATTTCTTCCTAACAATGCTCCACTTTTTGTTCTAATTACTCATTCACACTTGTGTGCTCACAACAGGGACTAATATTCATAGCAACAAGCACATCAATTCTCCCTTGGATAGAAGAATCCGTTGAATTTCATGAAATAAGGAGTCTTTGATGATGACTAGCATTTCTTACAAGCTTTTTTGGTACAATTACTAAATAATGAGACCGTCTTTTCATTTCTTCCTAACTAGGCTCCACCTTTTGTTGCAACAACTCTTTGACACTTAAATATCTCGAAAATATCTTGTGTGCCCACAATAGGCACTATTTTCATGGCAACAAGCACATCTATATTCCCTTGGACCAAAGAATCCATGGAATTTCATTCAATAAGGAGTATTTGGTGACGACTAGCATTTCTTATAAGTATTTTCTAATTAATTAGAGACTAATGAGATTGTCTCTTGATTTCTTCCTAACAATGCTCCACTTTTTGTTCTAATTACCCATTCATACTTAATGATTTTGAAAATACCTTGTCTGCCTACATTAGGAACTTATATTTATAGTAACAAGCACATTTATTCTCGCTTGGATATAGGAATTCGTTGAATTTCATTAAACAAGGAGTCTTTGACGATGACTAGCATTTCTTCCAAGCTTCCTTAGTATAATTATTGATTAATGAGACTGTGTCTTCATTTCTTCCTAACAAGGCTCAACCTTTTGTTGCAATAACTTATTTGCACTTAATGCTCTTGAAAATAGCTTGTGCACCCATAATAGGCACTATTTTCAAGGCAACAAGTACATTTATACTCCCTTGGAACATAAAATCCATTGAATTTCATTAAAGAAGGAGTCTTTGGCGATGACTAGCATTTCTTACTAGTATTTTCTACGTAATTATAAACTAATGAGACCGTCTCTTGATTTCTTCCTAACAATACTCCACATTTTGTTGTATTTGCCCATTCACACTTAAAGATCTTGAAAATACCTTGTCTGCCAACAACGAGAACTAATATTCAAAGCAATAAATACATCTATTCTCCCTTGGATATAGGAATTTGTCGAATTTCATTAAATAAAGAGTTTTAGGTGATGACTAGCATTTCTTACTAGTATTTTTTGCTTAATTACAGTCTAATGAGATCGTCGCTTGATTTCTTCCTAACAATGCTCAACTTTTTGTTGTAATTGCCCATTCACACTTAATGATCTTGAAAATACCTTGCCTGCCTACAACAGGGACTAATATTCATGGCAACAAGCACATCTATTCTCCCTTAGATAAAGGAATCTATTGAATTTCATTAAACAAGGAGTCTTTGATGATGACTAGCATTTGTTACAAGCACCTTTTGTAAATGAGACGGTCTCTTCATTTCTTCCTAACAAGGCTCCACCTTTTATTGCAATAACTCATTCACACTAAATCATCTTGAAAATAGCTCGTGTGCCCTTAACAAGCACTATATGCCCTAGGAACTTGGATTCCGATGAATTTCCTTAAACTAGGAGTCATTAATGATGACTAGCATTTCTTTCACATTGTCTTGGTATAATTACTTAATAATTAGACCATCTTTTCTTTTCTTCCTAATAAGGCTCACCATTTTGATGTAATTACTCATTCACACTTAATGATCTTAAAAATACCTTGTGTGGCCACAACAGGGACTAATATTCATGGCAACAAGCACATCTATTCTCCCTTTGATATAGGAATCTATTGAATTTCATTAAACAAGGGGTCTTGGATATTGACTAGCATTTCTTACAAGCACTTTTGGTACAATTACTAAATAATGTGATCGTCTCTTCCTTTCATCCAAACAAGGCTCCACCTTTTCTTGCAACATTTTATTCACACTTAATGACCTGGAAAATAGCTTGTGTGCCCATAACTGGCACTATTTTCATGGCAACAAACACATTTATACTCCCTTGGAACAAAGAATTCATTGAATTTCATTAAACAAAGAGTCTTTGGTGATGACTAGCATTTCTTACTAGTATTTTCTACTTAATTACAAACTAATGAGATCGTCTCTTGATTTCTTCCTAACAATGCTCCACTTTTTGTTGTAATTACCTATTCACACTTAATGATCTTGAAAATACCATGTATGCCCACAATAAGGACTAATATTCATGGCAATAAGCACATCTATTCTCCCTTGGATATAGGAATTCATTGAATTTCATTAAACAAGGAGTCTTTGATGTTGACTAGCATTTCTTACAAGCACTTTCAGTAAAATTCCTAAATAATGAGGTCATCTATTCATTTCTTCCTAACAAGGCTCCACCTTTTGTTACAATAACTCATTCACACTTAATGATATTGAAAATAGCTTGTGTGCCCTTAATAGGCACTATATTCATGGCAACAAGCACATCTATACTCCCTTGAAACAAGGAATCCATTGAATTTTTTTAAACAAGGAGTCTTTGGTGATGACTAGCATTTCTTACAAGTATTGTCTACTTAATTATAGACTAATGAGACCATCTCTTGATTTCTTGCTAAAAATGCTCCACTTTTTGTTGTAATTACCCATTCACACTTCCTAATCTTGAAAATAGCTTGTGTGGCCACAACAGGGACCAATATTCATGGCAATAAGCACATCTATTCTCCCTTATATATAAGAATCCATTAAATTTCTTTAAACAAGGAGTCATTGATGATGACTTGCATTTCTTTCAGGTATTTTTGCTATAATTACTGAATAATGAGACTGTCTCTTCATTTCTTTGAAACAGGGCTCCACCTTTCATTGCAATAACTCATTCACACTTAATGGTCTTGAAAATAATTTATGTGCCCTTAACAGGCATTATATTCATGGCAACAAGCACATTTGTACTCCCTCGAAACAAGGAATCCATTGAATTTTTTTAAGCAAGGAGTCTTTGGTGATGACTAGCATTTCTTCCAAGTATTTTCTAGTTAATTATAGACTAATGAGACCATCTCTTGATTTCTTCCAAACAATGCTCCACTTTTTTTTGTAATTACCCATTCATAATTAATGATCTTGAAAATAGCTTGTGTGGGCACAACAGGACTAATATTCATGGCAACGAGCATATCTGTAGTCCCTTGGAACAAGGACTCTATTGAATTTCATTAAACAAGGAGTTTTTGGTGATGACTAGCACTTATTACAACTATTTTCTACTTAATTATAGAGTAGTGAGACCGTCTCTTCATTTTTTCCTAACAAGGCTCCAATTTCTATTGTAATTACCCATTCACACTTAATGATCTTGAAAATACCTTATGTGCCAACAACAGGGACTAATTTTCATGGCAACAAGCACATCCATTCTCCATTGGATATAGGAATCCGTTGAATTTCATTAAATAAGGAGTCTTTGATGTTAGCTAGCATTTCTTACAAGTTTTTTCGGTCCATTTATTGAATAATGAAATCGTCTCTTCATTTCTTCCTAAAAAGGATCCACCTCTTGTTGTAATAACCCATTCACACTTAATGATCTTGAAAATAGCTTATGTGCCCACATCAGACACTATATTCATGGCAACAAGCACATCTATACTCCCTTTCAGCTAGGAATTCGATGAATTTCATTAAACAAGGAGTCATTGTTGATGACTAGCATTTCTTTCAAGTATTTTTGGTATAATTACTGAATAATCAAACCATCTCTTTATTTTTTCCAAACAAGGCTTCACCTTTCGTTGCAATAACTCATTCATGCTTAATGGCCTTGAAAATAACTTGTGTGCCTTCAACAGGCATTATATTTATGACAACAAGTACATATGTACTTCCTCGGAACTAGGAATTCATTGAATTTCATTAAACATGGAGTCTTTGGTGATGACTAGCATTTCTTACAAGTATTTTCTACTTAATTACAGACTAATGAGACCATCTCTTGATTTCTTCCTAACAATGCTCCACTTTTTGTTGTAATTACCAATTAACACTTAATGATCTTGAAAATAGTTGTGCGGCCACAACAGGGACTAATATTCATGGCAACAAGCACATCTATTCTCCCTTGGATATAAGAATCTGCTGAATTTCTTTAAATAAGGAGTATTTTATGATGACTAGCATTTCTTACAAGCTTTCCAATTACCGAATAATAATACCGTCTCTTCGTTTCTTCCTAACAAGGATCCACCTTTTGTTGCAATAACTCATTCACACTTAATGATCTTGAAAATAGCTTGTGTGCCCACAACAGACACTATATTTATGGCAACAAGCACATCAATATGCCCTTGGAACATGGAATCCAATGAATTTCTGTAAACAAGGAGTCATTAATGATGACTAGCATTTCTTTCACATAGGTTTGGTATAATTACTTAATAATGAGATCATCTTTCCATTTCTTCCTTACAAGGCTCCACCTTTTTGTTGTAATTACTCATTCACACTTAATGATCTTGAAAATACCTTGTGTGGCCAGACCAAGGACTAATATTCATGGCAACAAGCACATCTATTCTCCCTTGGATATAGGAATCCATTGAATTTCATTAAACAAGGGGTCTTTGACGTTGACTTGCATTTCTTACAAGCACATTTAGTAAAATTCCTAAATAATGAGGGCTCTATTCATTTCTTCCTAACAAGGCTCCACCTTTTGTTGCAATAACTCATTCATACTTAATGATCTTGAAAATAGCTTATGTGCCCTCAACAGGAACTATATTCATGGCAACAAGCACATATATACTCCCTCGGAACAAGGAATCTGTTAAATTTCATTAAACATGGACTCCTTGGTGATGACTAGCATTTCTTACAAGTATTTTCTACTTAATTACAGACTAATGAGGCTGTCTCTTGATTTCTTCCTAAAAATGCTCCACCTTTTGTTGTGATTACTCATTCACACTTAATGATCTTGAAAATAGCTTGTGTGGCCACAACAGGGACCAATATTCATGGCAACAGGCACACCTATTCTCCCTTGCATATAAGAATCCATTGAATTTCATTAAATAAGGAGACTTTGATGATGACTAGCATTTCTTACAAGCTTTTTAGTCTAATTACTGAATAATGATATTGTCACTTCATTTCTTCCTAACATGGATCCATATTTTGTTCCAATAACCCAATCACACTTAATGATCTTGAAAATAGCTTTTGTGCTCATAATAGACACTATATTTGTGAAAACAAGCACATCTATACTCCTTTGGGACAAGGAATCCGAAGAATTTCATCAAATAAGGAGTCATTGATGACGACTAACATTTCTTTTAGGTATTTTTGATATAATTATTGAATAATGAGACCATCTCTTCATTTCTTCCAAACAAGGCTCCACATTTTGTTGCAATAACTCATTCACACTTAATGGTATTAAAAATAACTTGTGTGCCCTTAACAAGAACTATATTCATGGCAACGAGCACATTTGTACTCCCTCGGAACAAGGAATCCATTGAATTTTTTTAAACAAGGAGTCTTTGCTGATGACTAGCATTTTTCACAAGTATTTTTGATTTAATTACAGACTAATGAGACCGTCTCTTGATTTCTTCCAAACAATGCTCCACTTTGTGTTGTAATTACCCATTCACAATTAATGATTTTGAAAATAGCTTGTGCGGCCACAATAGGGACCAATATTCATGGCAACAAGCACATCTATAGTCCTTTGGAATAAGGAATTCGTTCAATTTCATTAGACAAAGAGTCTTTGGTGATGACTAGCAGTTCTTACAACTATTTTCTACTTAATTATAGACTAATGGGACCATCTCTTGATTTTTTCCTAACAATGCTCCAATTTCTACTATCATTACCCATTCACACTTAATGATCTTGAAAATACCTTGTGTGCCCATAACAAGGACTAATTTTCATGGCAACAAGCACATCTATTCTCCATTAGATATAGGAATCCGTTGAATTTCACTAAACAAGGAGTCTTTGATGTTGACTAGCATTTCTTACAAGCTTTTTTGGTCCAATTACTAAATAATGAAATCATCTCTTCATTTCTTCCTAACATGGATCCACCTTTTGTTGTAATAACCCATTCGTACTTAATGATCCTGAAAATAGCTTATGTGCCCACAACAAACACTATATTAATGGCAACGAGCACATCTATACTCCCTTTGAAGAAGGAATTTGATGAAATTCATTAAACAAGGAGTCATTGATGATGACTAGCATTTCTTTCAGGTATTTTTGGTATAATTACTGAATAATGAGACCGTCTCTTCATTTCTTCCAAAGAAGGCTCCACCTTTTATTCCAATAACTCATTCACACAAAATGGTCTTGAAAATAACTTATGTGCCCTCAACAAGTACTCTATTCATGGCAACAAGCACATATGTACTCCCTCAAAACAAGGAATTCATTGAATTTTTTTATAGAAGGTGTCTTTCGTGATGACTAGCTTTTCTTACAAGTATTTTTACGTAATTACAAACTAATGAGACTGTCTCTTGATTTCTTCCAAACAATGCTCCACTTTTTGTTGCAATTACCCATTCTTAATTAATGATCTTGAAAATAGCTTATGTGGCCATAACAGGGACCAATATACATGGAAACGAGCACATCTATAGTCCTTTGGAATAAGGAATCCGTTGAATTTCATTAGACAAGGAGTCTTTGGTGATGACTAGTAGTTCTTACAACTAATTTCTACTTAATTACAAACTAATGAGACCATCTCTCAATTTTTTCCTAACAATGCTCCAATTTTTGTTTTAGTTACCCATTGACACTTAATGATCATGAAAATACCTTGTGTGCCCACAACAGGGACAAATTTTCATGGCAACAAGTACATCTATTCTCTATTGGATATAGGAATCTGTTGAATTTCATTAAACAAGGAGTCTTTGATGTTAACTAGCATTTCTTACAAGCACTTTCGGTACAATTCCTAAATAATAAGACTGTCTCTTCATTTCTTCCTAACAAGGCTCCCCCTTTTGTTGCAATAACTTATTCACACTTAATGATCTTGAAAATAGCTTGTGTGCCCTCAACAGACACTATATTCATGGCAACAAGCACATATGTACTCCCTTAGATCGTCTCTTGATTTCTTCGTAACAATGCTATAGTTTTTGTTGTAATTACTCATTCACTCTTAATGATATTGAAAATAGCTTGTGTGGCCACAACAAGGACCAATATTCATGGCAAGAAGCACATTTATTCTCCCTTGGATATAGGAATTTGTTGAATTTTATTAAACAAGGAGTCTTTGATGCTGACTAGCATTTCTTGCAAGCACTTTTGCTACAATTCCCAAATAATGAGGCCGCCTTTCATTTCTTCCTAACAAAGCTCCACCTTTTGGTGCAATAACTCATTCACACTTAATAATCTTGAAAAAAACTTGTGTGCCCTCAACAAGCACATTTGTACTCCCTCAAAACAAGGAATCCATTGAATTTCATTCAACATGGAGTCTTTGGTGATGACTAGTAGTTCTTACTAGTATTTTTTACTTAATTACAGACTAATGAGACCGTCTCTTGATTTTTTCCTAACAATGCTCCACTTTTTGTTGTAATTACCCATTCATACTTAATAATCTTGAAAATAGCTTGTGTGGCTACAACAGGGACCAATATTCATGACAACAAGCACATCTATTCTCCCTTGGATATAGGAATCCATTGAATTTCCTTAAATAGGGAGTCTTTTATGATGAGTAGCATTTCTTAAATAGGGAGTCTTTTATGATGAGTAGCATTTCTTACAAGCTTTTTTAGTGAAATTACTAAATAATGAAATTGTCTTTTCATTTCTTCCTAACAAGGATCCACCTTTTGTTGCAATAATCCATTCACACTTAATGATCTCGAAAATAGCTTGTGTGCCCACAATAGACACTATATTCCTGGCAACAAGCACATCTATATACCTTTGGAACATGAAATCTGATGAATTTTGATAAACAAGGAGTCATTGATAACGACTAGCATTTCTTTCACGTAGTTTTGGTATAATTACTTAATAATGAGATCGTCGTTTTATTTCTTCCCAATAAGGCTTTACCATTTTGTACTAATTACCCATTCACACTTAAAGATCTTGAAAATACCTTGTGTGGCCACAATAACGACTAATATTCATGGCAACAAGCATATCTATTCTCCCTTGGATATAGGAATCCATTGCATTTCATTAAAAGAGGAGTCTTTGATGTTGATCTGCATTTCTTACAAGCACCTTCTGTAAAATTCCTAAATAATGAGGTCGTCTCCTAATTTCTTCTTAACAAGGCTCCACCTTTTGTTGCAATAATTCATTCACACTTAATGATTTTGAAAATAGCTTTTGGGCCCACAACAGGCACAATATTCATGGCAACAAACACATCTACACGCCCTTAGAAACAGGAATGCATTGAATTCAATTCAACAAGGAGTCTTTGTTGAAGACTAGCATTTCTTACAAGTATTTTCGGCATAATTACTGAATAATTTGATTGTTTCTTCCTTTCATCCTTTGATCATGTAAATAGCTTGTGTGCCCTCAACAGGCACAATGTTCGGGGCAACAAACACATTTGTACCCCCTCGGAACAAGGAATCCGTTGAATTTCATTAAACAAGGAGTGTTTGAGGATGACTAGCATTTTTTACAAGCTTTTTCGGTCAAATTACTGAATAATGAAACCGCCTCTTCATTTCTTCCTAACAAGGATCCACATTTTGTTGTAATAAACCATTCACACTTCTGTGCCCACAACGAACACTATATACATGGCAACAAGCACATCTATACTCCCTTTGAACAAGGAATCCAATGAATTTTATTAAATAAGGAGTCATTGATGATGACCAGCATTTTCTTCAGGCTTTTTTGTTATAATTACTGAATAATAAGGTCGTCTCTTCATTTCTTCCTAACAAGGCTCCACCTTTTGTTGCAATAACTCATTCATGCGTAATGATCTTGAAAATAGCTTGTGTGCCCACAATAGATGCTATATTCATGGCAACAAGCACATCTGTACTACCTCGGAACAAGGAATCTGTTGAATTTCATTAAAAAAGGAGTGTTTAATGATGACTAGCATTTTTTCCAAGCTTTTACGGTCAAATTACTGAATAATGAAACCGTCTCTTCATTTCTTCCTAACAAGGATCCACCTTTTGTTGTAATAACCCATTCACACTTGTGTGCCCACAACAAACACTATATTCAAGGCAACAAGCACATCTATACTCCCTTTGAACTAGGAACCCAATGAATTTCATTAAACAAGGAGTCATTGATGATGACTAGCATTTCTTTTAGGTTTTTTGTTATAATTACTGAATAATAAGGTCGTCTCTTCATTTCTTCCGAACAAGGCTCCACCTTTTGTTGCAATAACTCATTCATGCTTAATGATCTTGACAATAGCTTATGTGCCCACAACATACGCTACATTCATGGCAACAAGTACATCTGTACTCCCTCGGAGCAAGGAATCCATTGAATTTCATTAAACAAGGAGTGTCTGATGATGACTACCATTTTTTACAAGCTTTTTTGGTCAAATTACTGAATAATGAAACCGTCTCTTCATTTCTTCTTAACAAGGCTCCACCTTTTGTTGCAATAACTCATTCACGCTTAATGATCTTGACAATAGCTTGTGTGCCCACAACAGACGCAACATTCAAGGCAACAAGCACATTTGTACTCCCTCTGAACAAGGAATCTGTTGAATTTCATTAAAAAAGGAGTGTTTGATGATGACTAGCATTTTTTACAAGCTTTTACGGTCAAATTACAGAATAATGAAACCATCTCTTCATCTCTTCCTAACAGGGATCCACCTTTTGTTGTAATAACCCATTCACACTTGTGTGCCCACAATAGATGCTATATTCATCCCAACAAGCACATCTATACTCCCTTTGAACTAGGAATCCAATGAATTTCATTAAAGAAGAAGTCATTGATGATGACTAGCATTTCTTTCAGGTCTTTTTGTTATAATTACTGAATAATAAGGTCGTCTCTTCATTTCTTCCTAACAAGCCTCCACCTTTTGTTGCAATAACTCATTCATGTGCAATGATCTTGAAAATAGCTTGTCTGCCCACAATAGATGTTATATTCATGGCAACAAGCACATCTATACTCCCTCGGAACAAGGAATCTGTAGAATTTCATTAAAAAAGGAGTGTTTGATGATGAGTAGCATTTTTTACATGTTTTTTCGGTCAAATTACTGAATAATGAAACTGTCTCTTCATTTCTTCCTAACAAGGATCCACGTAATAACCCATTCACACTTGTGTGCCCACAACAAACACTATATTCATGGCAACAAGCACACCTATACTCCCTTTGAACTAGGAATCCAATGAATTTCACTAAACAAGGAGTCATTGATGATGACTAGCATTTCTTTCTGGTTTTTTTGTTATAATTACTGAATAATAAGGTCGTCTCTTCATTTCTTCCTAACAAGCCTCCACCTTTTGTTGCAATAATTCATTCATGTGCAATGATCATGAAAATAGCTTTTGTGCCCATAATAGATGCTATATTCATGGCAACAAGCACATCTATACTCCCTCATAACAAGAAATCTGTTGAATTTCATTAAAAAAGGAGTGTTTGATGATGACTAGCATTTTTCACAAGCTTTTACGGTCAAATTACTGAATAATGACACCGTCTCTTCATTTCTTCCTAACAAGGATCCACCTTTCGTTGTAATAAGCCATTCACACTTGTGTGCCCACAAGAAACAATATATTCATCGCAACAAGCACATCTATACTCCCTTTGAACTTGGAATCCAATGAATTTCATTAAACAAGGAGTCATTAATGATGACTAGCATTTCTTTCAGGTTTTTTGATATAATTACTGAATAATAAGGTCGTCTCTTCATTTCTTCCTAACAAGGCTCCACCTTTTATTGCAATAACTCATTCATGCGCAATGATCTTGAAAATAGCTTGTGTGCCCATAATGGATGCTATATTCAAGGCAATAAGCATATCTGTACTCCTTCAAAACAAGGAATCTATTGAATTTGAATAAAAAAGGAGTGTTTGATGATGACTAGCATTTTTTACAAGCTTTTACGGTCAAATTACTGAATAATGAAACCGTCTCTTCATTTCTTCCTAACAAGGATCCACCTTTTGTTGTAATAACCCATTCACACTTGTGTGCCCACAACAAACACTATATTCATGGCAACAAGCACATCAATACTCCCTTTGAACTAGGAATCCAACGAATTTCATTAAACAAGGAGTCATTGATGATGACTAGCATTACTTTCAGGTTTTTTTGTTATAATTACTGAATAATATGGTCGTCTCTTCATTTCCTCCTAACAAGGCTCCACCTTTTGTTGCAATAACTCATTCATGCGTAATGATCTTGAAAATAGCTTGTGTGCCCACAATACATGCTATATTCAAGGCAATAAGCACATGTGTACTCCCTTGGAACAAGGAATCTGTTGAATTTCATTAAAAAAGGAGTGTTTGATGATGACTAGCATTTTTTTACAAGCTTTTATGGTTAAATTACAGAATAATGAAACCGTCTCTTCATTTCTTCCTAGTAAGGATCCACCTTTTGTTGTAATAACCCATTCACACTTGTGTGCCCACAACAAACACTATATTCATGGCAACAAGCACACCTATACTCCCTTTGAACTAGGAATCCAATGAATTTCACTAAACAAGGAGTCATTGATGATGACTAGCATTTCTTTCTGGTTTTTTGTTATAATTACTGAATAATAAGGTCGTCTCTTCATTTCTTCCTAACAAGCCTCCACCTTTTGTTGCAATAATTCATTCATGTGCAATGATCATGAAAATAGCTTGTGTGCCCATAATAGATGCTATATTCATGGCAACAAGCACATCTATACTCCCTCATAACAAGAAATCTGTTGAATTTCATTAAAAAAGGAGTGTTTGATGATGACTAGCATTTTTCACAAGCTTTTACGGTCAAATTACTGAATAATGACACCGTCTCTTCATTTCTTCCTAACAAGGATCCACCTTTCGTTGTAATAAGCCATTCACACTTGTGTGCCCACAAGAAACAATATATTCATCGCAACAAGCACATCTATACTCCCTTTGAACTTGGAATCCAATGAATTTCATTAAACAAGGAGTCATTAATGATGACTAGCATTTCTTTCAGGTTTTTTTGATATAATTACTGAATAATAAGGTCGTCTCTTCATTTCTTCCTAACAAGGCTCCACCTTTTATTGCAATAACTCATTCATGCGCAATGATCTTGAAAATAGCTTGTGTGCCCATAATGGATGCTATATTCAAGGCAATAAGCATATCTGTACTCCTTCAAAACAAGGAATCTATTGAATTTGAATAAAAAAGGAGTGTTTGATGATGACTAGCATTTTTTACAAGCTTTTACGGTCAAATTACTGAATAATGAAACCGTCTCTTCATTTCTTCCTAACAAGGATCCACCTTTTGTTGTAATAACCCATTCACACTTGTGTGCCCACAACAAACACTATATTCATGGCAACAAGCACATCAATACTCCCTTTGAACTAGGAATCCAACGAATTTCATTAAACAAGGAGTCATTGATGATGACTAGCATTACTTTCAGGTTTTTTGTTATAATTACTGAATAATATGGTCGTCTCTTCATTTCCTCCTAACAAGGCTCCACCTTTTGTTGCAATAACTCATTCATGCGTAATGATCTTGAAAATAGCTTGTGTGCCCACAATACATGCTATATTCAAGGCAATAAGCACATGTGTACTCCCTTGGAACAAGGAATCTGTTGAATTTCATTAAAAAAGGAGTGTTTGATGATGACTAGCATTTTTTACAAGCTTTTATGGTTAAATTACAGAATAATGAAACCGTCTCTTCATTTCTTCCTAGCAAGGATCCACCTTTTGTTGTAATAACCCATTCACACTTGTGTTCCCACAACAACACTATATTCATGGCAACAAGCACATCTATGCTCCCTTTGAACTAGGAATCCAATGAATTTCGTTAAACAAGGAGTCATTGATGATGACTAGTATTTCTTTTAGGTTTTTTGTTATAATTACTGAATAATAAGGTCGTCTCTTCATTTCTTCCTAACAACGCTCCACCTTTTGTTGCAATAACTCATTCACGCTTAATGATCTTGAAAATAGCTTGTGTGCCCACAACAGACGCTACATTCATGGCAACAAGCACATCTGTACTCTCTCGAAACAAGGAATCCAGTGAATTTCATTCAACAAGGAGTGTTTGATGATGACTAGCATTTTTTACAAGCTTTTTCGGTCAAATTACTGAATAATGAAACCGTCTCTTTATTTCTTCCTAACACGCCTCTACCTTTGTTGCAATAACTCATTCATGCGTAATGATCTTGAAAATAGCTTGTCTGCCCACAATAGATGCTATATTCATGGCAACAAGCACATCTGTACTCCCTCGGAACAAGGAATCTATTGAATTTCATTAAAAAAGGAGTGTTTGATGATGACTAGCATTTTTTACAAGTTTTTTCGGTCCAATTACTGAACAATGAAACCGTCTCCTCATTTCTTCCTAACAAGGATCCACCTTTTGTTGTAATAACCCATTCACACTTGTGTGCCCACAACAAACACTATATCCATGGCAACAAGCACATCTATACTCCCTTTGAACGAGGAATCCAATGAATTTTATTAAACAAGGAGTCATTGATGATGACTAGCATTTCTTTCAGGTTTTTTTGTTATAATTACTGAATAATAAGGTCATCTTTTCATTTCTTCCTAACAAGGCTCCACCTTTTGTTGCAATAACTCATTCATGCATAATGATCTTGAAAATAGCTTGTGTGCCCACAATAGATGCTATATTCAAGGCAATAAGCACATATGTACTCCCTCGGAACAAGGAATCTGTTGAATTTCATTAAAAATGGAGTGTTTGATGATGACTAGCATTTTGTACAAGTTTTTACGGTCAAATTACTGAATAATGAAACCGTCTCTTCATTTCTTCCTAACAAGTATCCACCTTTTGTTGTAATAACCCTTTCACACTTGTGTGCCCACAACAAACACTATATTCGTGGCAACAAGCACATCTATACTCCCCTTGAACTAGGAATCCAATGAATTTCATTAAACAAGGAGTCATTGATGATGACTAGCATTTCTTTTAGGTTTTTTGTTATAATTACTGAATAATAAGGTCGTCTCTTCATTTCTTCCTAACAAGGCTCCACCTTTTGTTGCAATAACTCATTCACGCTTAATGATCTTGAAAATAGCTTGTGTGCCCACAATAGACGCTATATTCTTGGCAACAAGCACATCTGTACTCCCTCGGAACAAGGAATCCATTGAATTTCATTAAACAAGGAGTGTTTGATGTTGACTAGCATTTTTTAGAAGCTTTTTCGGTCAAATTACTGAATAATGAAACTGTCTCTTCATTTCTTCCTAACAAGGATCCACCTTTTGTTGTAATAACCCATTCACACTGTGTGCCCATAACAGACACTATATTTATGGGAACAAGCACATCTACACTCCCTTTGAACGAGGAGTCCGATAAATTTCATTAAATGAGTCATTGATGATAACTAGCATGTCTTTCAAATTTTTTTGTTATAATTACTGAATAATGAGGCTGTCTCTTCATTTCTTCCTAATAAGGCTCCACCTTTTGTTGCAATAACTCATTCACGCTTAATGATGTTGAAAATAACTTGTGTGCCCATAACAGATGCTATATTTATGGCAATAAGCACATCTCTACTCCTTTGGAACAAGGAATCCATTGAATTTCATTAAACAAGGAGTGTTTGATGATGTCTAGCATTTTTTACAAGCTTTTTTCGGTCAAATTACTAAATAATGAAACCGTCTCTTCATTTCTTCCTAACAAGGATCCACCTTTTGTTGTAATAAGCCATTCACACTTGTGTGCCCACAATAAACACTATATTCTTGGCAACAAGCACATATATACTCTCTTTGAACTAGGAGTCCAATGAATATCATTAAACAAGGAGTCATTGATGATAACTAGCATTTCTTTCAGGTTTTTTTGTTATAATTACTGAATAATGAGGCTGTCTCTTCTTTTCCTCCTAACAAGGCTCCACCTTTTGTTGCAATAACTCGTTCATGCTTAATGATCTTGAAAATAGTTTGTGTGCCCACAACAGACACTATATTCATGGCAACAAGCACATCTATACTCCTTCAGAACAAGGAATCCATTAAATTTCATTAAACAAGGAGTGTTTGATGATGACTAGCTTTTTCTACACGCTTTTCTGTCAAATTACTGAATAATGAAACTGTCTCTTCAATTTCTTCCTAAGAAGGCTCCACCTTTTGTTGCAATAAACTCATTCACGCTTAATGATCTTGGCAATAGCTTGTGTGCCCGCAACAGACGTTATATTCATGGCAACAAGCACATCTGTACTCCCTCAAAACACGGAATCTGTTGAATTTCACGAAACAAGGAGTGTTTGCTGATGACTAGCATTTTTTACAGGCATTTTCAGTCAAATTACTGAATAATGAAATCATCTCTTCATTTCTTCCTAACAAGGATCCATCTTTTGTTGCAATAACCCATTCACACTTAATGATCTTGAAAATAGCATGTATGCCCACAACAGACACTATATTCATGGCAACAAGCACATCTATACTCCCTTTGAACTAGGATTTTGATGAATTTCATTAAACAGGGAGTCATTGATGATGACTAGCATTTCCTTCAGGTTTTTTTGTTATATAATTACTAAATAATAGGCTGTCTCTTCATTTCTTCCCAACAAGGCTCCACCTTTTGTTACCAATAATTCTCATTTACACACCTTATGATCTTAAAAATAGCTTGTGTGCCCACAATAGACACTATATTTAGGGCAACAAGCACATCTATACT